>JANSTT010018224.1:0-14392 GCA_026745375.1 Platyura marginata
ACACCCTTTGACGTAAAAAGCATTGCTCAGCAACCTTAATCGCGAATTTTTGAAATCAAACTGAATGAAATTAAAGTTTTATACTTAGTGAATAAAAAAAAATAAAATTAGACAAATCGGAACATGATTGTTCAAGTTTCCGTTGCAGTGAAATTTGTCCAGCTACTTTATTGGCTCACGTTATTAGATTTCGACCAAATTCATCATATAAAATTAATTTCGGCTTCCCAGGTGAGCAGAATGGATAAGTTAAGAACCCAACTACTGATTTTAATACGCGCGAAAAGTACAACATTTCCAATAAATATTGCATCATAGCCTATTTGTTCAGATTGTCTTGTTTTTTGGCCTTGTTTAAAGTAAAATGAAACAAAACCAAACAGACAATCTTTACATTAACCCAAAAATAGATATAAATCTTAATTTAAAACCTTGAACACTTAAATTGAAGTTGTTTCGATTTTGATTATATTCTGGAAAATAATTATTTAGATTTTCGAGAAATATTTGAAAAACTTCCAATTCTTCTGAGTCGTTAGCGCTGTATAAATATCCAGCTACTGCTACTTCCTTTAAAAAAACTAGTGGAAAACATTAACTATACGGAAAATTTGTTACTAATATGCCACTGACACAGGGGGTATGTTTGTTATGTTATTAGACATTCCTTTATGTCATATATATAAAGGCATTAATCAAATAGGTACAAGTGCATTACACATGGATGTGTCTTTCCCTCCACAAATATCCAGTTGCATTACACATTGGATAGAGCTAAAATTCAGACAACAAATTTTTTATAAAATAATTTTTATTGTCATCACAGCATCACATAAATTAGAATAAAATTTATTGTATGCATGCCCCCATGCACATATGGATGATCTCCACAAAGAAATTTAGTCAAATAGTGTCAGTTTGTTCCATACGTGTTTTTTATTCTCTCCATTAATTGGACACGAAATATATTGTCTGGACAGGTATCACCTAACAGATACATAGGTTCTAATAGATTTGGATAGGAAAAACATTGATTTTTCCTTAAAAGTAAGTGGAATTGACATAAGTATGAAAATCAGATTCTTTGTTGTGCTCGTATCTTTTTTACACTCAAAATGACTGCAGCTGTCAAGACAATATTAAAATTACTAAAAATAAATCAAAAAATCCTTTCTCTTTTGATTGCTTTGAGATTGTTTGGAAACAGAGCGAATGTCTTTAGAATTTTTGGACATTTTTTCTTAATCATTATTGTTAGATCATGCGATTTTAGTTATTTTTCTGTTCATTTATTTTACCGTCACTTAGCAAAACTATATTTAAAATATCAACACATTTATTCCTATTGTGATTTGGAATATGTATGTCATAATTCTCCTGTTCTATCTATATACTCAAAATCCTAAAATTTCTAAAGGAAACAGGACTTGAGGAGGTACTCTAAATATTAGAAAGGCTCCATGAAAATAGAAGTAAGAACGGGGGGCACAATAGATCTAAATAAAGTTTGAGGTGCATCGATTACTCCTAATAAAATCTACAATCTATATAGTCTTCCTAGAAGTAGAACCTATAGCCCGGTTAACACCATAAGAAAAAGGTCCTTGTATGAGGTTTCAACGGTCCCTTTTCACCTGTTCCTTCTTATGAAGTCCAGCAGCAAGCGATAGGGCACATTTCATCTGAACTCTGGTTGCAGAGTAGCAGTAGGACCATTTAGCATTCTTTTGCTTGATAAAAGACTTTTGAGTAGATGCATACTCCCCTCTAAGCCTTAATAATTATACGACAATAAATATCGTAAAAAAAATTTTGATTTAACATTTTCTAAATAAAGATGCTCCACATAACTTGGTTAATACATTTTTGTCTACCCTCTCCGCTCTCCACATTACATTACATCACAACACTTCAATATACCTACAGACACAGAGCCTACCCTTTCTGATACGAATGAAGTGAAAACCATTAGCATGGTATTACGAATTTACGATTGATATTTGTATCATCCACACAAAAGAGCTTACAACACACAATCCCTCATACCCTTCCCAACCAGTGCCAAAGTTTAAAAGGTTAATATATATGGTTGGGAAGAAAGATTAACCAGACAAAATGAAATTTATATCTTTGATAAATATCCTTTTTGTTCGATATTCTCTCCCTCTAATTAACTAACATCGTAAAATGAAAAGAAATCAAGATTTAAGTCAGAGGTTGGTTAGTGTGACGTTGACGTTACGTTTATAGTCAAACATTTCAAACTACTTGCTTTATGAATAGGGGGAGAGGACTATAAGGCCTGGGTCATTAAATTGGAATTAAAAAATGGGGGGGCGTACAGATTTGATTTACTGACCATTTTGGGTCCCTTCCACTCAAAGAATAAAGAATCAGTGTAAGGAACCTATGGCACAAAAAGTACGATTCAGTTTAACATAAAATGGCCGCCAGCTATTTTTGATTAAATGAAAATGGCGAATTCTTTATCTCCCCCCCATACTGCTACACTTGCCGTTGTGTGCGTATTTTATTTCATAGCAGATATGCGGTATAATCAGTCCGGTATTCTATAGATGATCTATAGATGGTGAGGGCTGAGGGGTAACCTCCGACGCGTCCTTTTCTATAACCATACTACGTATGACTTATCACTTCTTGCTTTCACTCTTTTATCATCAACAATTCTTAAGTTTTCTTTAAAGTTCGATTCTTAACGTTATTTTTGTGCGTTCTCAGCAAAATCTATGGAAATCTAAAAATTTTCCGGTGAACCGCAATATTGAAAGGTGGTAAGCCTCTGGCATCTGTAAGTGTAAGTAAAAATTATCTACAAAATTCTTTTATATTAAATTTAGCCCATAAAACTACTACACAGTGACTGTGTGGGGCACCGTATAAAAATAAATAGAGGTGTGAACGAAAGGTGATACACTAATAATGGAGACAACCATTTTTTTTTCTCTTTTTCCTATTTTCCCTCAAATCCCTCGTATGTTCTGTGTGTTTTCTGTGAATTCAATTTGTAGTAAATTCGTCTTTAGGATGGGTACACAAAACATTATTGTATGCAAACTTTGACTATTATTTGACTATACCTTAGGTAGGATATCTAACATTTATTTGTAACGAAAACTTTTCAATTCAATATTCAACTTTTCGCCAATGATACCGCACAGTCATACAGACGAAATGTAATTTTCAAAATCAAGAAAATAGGCACTAATTACTGTCTGTACCAATTTTTTTTTATTATTATATTGCACTGACTGTACCATACCATACTCCATTCTCCATAATTAATATAAATGCGATGATTTAATGCCAAATAAATTATAAATTAAGTGTCTAATCTTAAATAACCATCCCGGTAATGATTAAATCGAGTGGAAGTACTGATAATGATGAAATAATGACACAATGCAAAGAAGAAAAAAAAAACCAAAAAAACAAAAAAAGTTGGAAGTCTGTGTTGGCTGTATTGTGAAGTTGGAAAAGAACTGAAAGTTCTCCCCCTAAGAAATATTTTAACATTAAATTTTGGAAGTTTATCGGAGCGATGTTTTTATATCGTTTTACGTTGGCGAATGGATACTTTTTGTCGTTGCCTTGATATTATGTTGATAAAATTGTCATCATTTATTAATAGTTCAGCAACAGTCATCCATTTTGTGTGAATAATTTCGATAAATGAAAAGAGCCTTAATACGTAACAATGTCGTTTGCTATTAATAATTTTTTTTAAATAGCTTAATGATTTTGAGAAATTAATCCGAAAAACACTTTGGAAGGTACCAACCATATTGACCGTTTTAGAGGTTTTCTTCTACATAAAAATACGATTTGAAAAATTAGCCATTTTTTTTTGTGTTTGTAAATTTTTTTTTTTTAGTGTTTTTTATTGTCTTATGTTCTTGTCTTGTAAGGAAGTGTTCAGGGTTAACCCGTTGGCTGGATGATTTGCGGTTATCGAATTAAAAACGCCAAGTATCTGATACAAAAAATACAGCTGAAGAAATTGTCTCCCGCATTTAGCGTTTCCTTGCTTATTTACAAAAATATTTTCACAAAACGGCTATTTTAGTGTCAATTTTTGTTGTGGATTTCTGTCTAATTTTGCTATATTTTGACTAAAGGTGTCTATTTTTGAAATTGTTCACTAAAAGAAGAGAGGAACTTGTCATTAAGACCCTTCTAACTTTTGCAGATCTTTTTGGTCCACCCTAGTCTGTTTTTCTTAACATTTTTTTTTTTTTCAATAAATTGTTTTTTATATATGTAACTACATATTTTCAATTTTCAGGTAACTATTTTTTAGTTTTTTTTAGTGAATATCTCAAGGTCTATCTACAATCCAGGTTGTAGCAACCTTACAAATTGAACGAAAATAGACTGAAACTGAACAATTACCGGATACACGGTCCAACAAAATTGATACGCATTGTCGTCAATGTTAGTTTAATTCTCAATTTTAAAAGTCCGCCTCCTAAAGGAGACCCGTTTAACCCTTTGCCGACGGCTATGCCAGTTTTCAAGTAAAAGCCATTTTTTTTAAAATTATTTGTTTATTTATAAAAAAAAAAAATAAAAACAAAAACAGGTATTCAATTTTTTTATTTACAGTTCATTGTTAAAGAGGTGGTCCAATCTGAGCACCACCAGTCCAGTAGAAATTATTTTTTATGAAATTCTAAGAAAATTTATTTATACAGATTTATGTATGATTTAGTCAAATTAACCGTATTACTTACCTTATATTCACTAAAACACTTATTTACTATCAATTTCGAAATAATAATAATTATAATGTTAATTCACGCAAGGCTCAAATTAAACTGCATATAATTCGCTGTCACCAACACCAAAAACAACAAAAAAATGAAATAAATTAGTTCGCGCCAGGCAAACATGTTCAAACATGATACAAACACGTTGAATTGGCATCTATTTGGTTTATCGGCTATTTGGAAAAAAATTATTTATTGATGATTCCACAGTGCGACCACTAAGCTTGAAAGGGTTAAACGTAGCGTTACGTAGCGTTACGTTTGCACCGTATATATACCTTCGCCGTCATCTAGTCTCTTGTCTTGTCATCTAACGACAAGAATGTCAACGCATATTTCGGGTCCAGCAGTATGGGGGAATGAAAGATTCGTGATTTTTATTTATTGAAAAGTCGTTAAAAGAGAGCATTGGTCGACGGACCAATCAAAAACAAAGGACCAGCACCCAGATTCTGGTTAGTGAGCGAGTGACTGACTGACTGAGTTATATGACCGACTTATTTTGTGACAAATCACAGTCACTCATATTTTCCGATTCTTATAAAATGAGTGAGTGAGAATGAACGAAATGAATGTCTTATGACTTTTTTTTTAACATTCCAAAATAAATAAAAATGAATAAATATTTTGAGTTTTTTTAGAAATTTTAAAAATGGATATATTAAGAAGGCGCCATTTGAGGAGAAAATAAGTCAATAATAGGTAAATTCAGTATAAATTTACTTATAATTGATATAATTGATCAAAAACAAGAATTATTCCTATATTGTTTTTTTTTTTTAGAAACCGCCTTAAAATAATTTGGAAAACGGAAACGCTTAAAACGCGGTTTTTTGACAGCCACCAATTTCCGTGACTACACCGAGTAGTAGATGAAATGAAAAGGACATGCATTATGGTCATAATAAGTGAAACAAAATCGTAATTTTCAAAATCACCGATGACTTTTCGATAATGATGCGGTCATAATGTTTACAGTCACGAGAAAGAGAATCTGGCAGGGGTGGTGGGGTGTGTAGGAGGAGTCTCTTGAAATTTCAGCTTTCTGTATTAATATCTAACATATATGTATGTAGAAGGAATGCTGTTTCCTGTAGAATAAAGGTCAAATCCATTGATTAGACCACATATTGTATATTGTACACATATGAACTTTAACATTAGGCATAAATTTAAAATTTTGTATTTACATTTACATCTATGTACTGTACATTATGTACATGTAGGTACATTTGTCCTACAGTTCATTTACAAATCTGATGATATTTAACAAAAACTAATTATTTATTTCTATATTAAATTTAAATCTACTAATTTAGATGTAGATGATATTAGACAATTATTTCTATAATATTTTTGAATTGAATAGGAGACACAATAGGATGTTTAATATATAAAATTATGTACCTATTTATGCATATATGTGTACGTTTGTATGTTAATATAATTGAAGATGATAGTACATACACAACACACTTGTTATATATATATATATATAAATGTAGAATTAATTCATTACAATAACATAAATATTCAGAAAATTTTCAATTATATCGCAAGTACATACAAAATTGTTTTCCATACATAATGTACAAATAAAAGCAAATGTAAATTTAGAGCAAACTATAAATTTTAAACAATAGTGTTGCTCTCTCTCTCGCTTATATTGTATGTGTGTTTGCTAGTAAATAGGTATATATAGATATATATGTATGTATGCACCATAAATACATTGACTTGGGTGAAAAAGATTGTAATGTACGATAATGAGACGTGTTCTAATGAAGTTTCGGCTTTTAATAAATGTACATTCACGTTTTGAGGGTGATTGAAGCTATAAATCGCTTGTTATTTAACTCGAAATAATGGATTTTTGGTTGAAAACAACAACAAAACCCCTATCCACACAAAACTCACTACTACATTACTAGTTATATGCTGAGAAACGAAATGGTACTCTATATTTTTTTGTTTTAATTTAAAAACTATGCTACATTATAAAATGTAAGTATACCTACCCCCACTGTACAGACTGTATTTGGAACGTACAAAGGTCGCAGCTCGCAGGAAATTCACGGTACGTTTGCCAAATTGTTATCAGGAACAAAAACCAAATGTTTTCACCCCCCCTCTCCCTGCCCTGTATGTAGAGCATAATTACAAAAATATCTAGTGTGATGTGTTAGGTAGAAAGAATTTCTGTTCCCCAATACAAACAATAATATTCGAATGGTTTTTTTTTGTTTCATTTCTCGTGGTCAATTGGCAATTTGTTTTCGAAACCTAGAAGCCCAATCACCATATATATGAGACCATGATAACAAAGTAGTGTCCATATAAATGTATTCATTGAGGTTTCGTATTGTCATATGTAAATAGCGACTTTATCCAATTGACGTTGGTTCCTATAGTTCGTAAGCATAGTGTTTTCTTAATATTTAAATAAGCCAACAAACTTCATTGAATTTTATACATACAAATACAATTTTAGCTCAATCATAAATCATTTGCATTGATTGGTAGCCATTGGACAAGGACAAATGCATAAAATCCACAAATAATTCAAAGCTACCGAATAAATAAATGAAAAATAAATATACTGAGCCGTCATACATTGGAACCAATGAACATTGCTGACAAATGGCTGCTGGCTGAGTCTAAAAGAATATGCCAGAAATTATGAAGAGATCGGAGACAGATAGATGCCAAATAAATGTAAAACGATAACAACACAGGTAATTCTATTTACTTACAAAACTTAAACTTACGATTAAGCAAAAATATCTCTGCGCCATTGTAGATATCGAAGTGCATAGATCCGGCAATAATTTATTTTTCTGCACTGCACAGTTCGGTGCCCACAGTACAGATGCATGAGACTTTATTAGCAAACACTTACGCATCCTTGTCATAAAGCGACATATCGTTATCCTGTTTAAATGTTGCCACCATAGTTCTGCATTCTACTGTACAGATCGTCTTGCAGATAGGGATTTGTGAGTATTTTCGATTAAGTTGTTCCGAAATATTTTTTTTTAAGTATTTTGTATCATTTTGATGAAAGAACATGTCTGACATTCAACATCAGGACCTATATTTTGTTGGATCAAACATTTTTCAACTTTAAAAGATTAATTTAAGATTCAAAATAATTTTTTACCTAATGATTAAATCTATTCTTAACCCTTAAGCGCAAAACGGAGTCCGTTCGACTCCGCAGAGCAAGAAAAAACCTATAACTTTTATAGGAAACATTTTTTAAACCGGAGTTTTTTTACTATTTTTGAGTTTTTTAAGTTTTATTTCACAACAATTTTTTTTCACAACAATTTTATACTCACTCTTGCGTTTTTGTTATAAAAAAAATTGCGCTTGAGGATTAGGAACGCTTAAAATATACAAAATGTCATTTAAAAAAAGTTTACTTTCGTATCCTTAGGGAAGTTAAATTTTTTTTTTAATTTTCTTTTACCATTTTTGTCAAGATGTTTGAAGCATAACAAATAATGACTAATTTTCCAGTTGGTTTCAAATAGATTTTCTTATGATAGTTGAGAAGATTTTTTAAAATTCGGTGTATTGAAGTTTACCTTTGAGACTAACCGCAATTTAAAGCAGAGGCTTTTATAAATCCAACGATATATAGATAACGATTAATATCTTTTGTATTTATTTTGAATTTTCAAAAATGAAATTTAATTTTTAAATCGGAATTTAATCCGTGTCAGGCGGTCCATAGTAAATGTGTGGAAATACAATTGAAATTCTATAGAAATCACTTAAAATCTTCATAAATCAATTGAAAACATTAAGATTATTGATCATAAAATCAAATCTATGGAATTTGGGAAAAAAAAAATTTCATATCTCCTAAACTACGGGACTATTGTTTGGAGAACTTTTTGTCCCAGTTAGATGCTTCGAATATCTATCAAAAAAAAAAATATTTAGCCAACCGTCTATCGATATGGTAAGACATTTCTATAAAAATATCACGTCGTTCGTAATCCTTAATTTAAATCTATTGCATTTCAAATAGAAAAACCTGGATATGCCACTGTGATTGTGTATTTTGTTAAGAAAACAACATAGAAAGCGAGTGGAAATTATCCTTGTACAATTTAGAAAAACCAAAAACAAAAACAAAAAAACACACAAAGCAAAGCTTTGACAATCAAATTGTAAAACACTTTCGAAAATTATTTCTTCCTTTATTTTCATTATGCAAAGTGGTTGAGTTTTCGTATGTACCTTCCATATATTATTGGGAAACTGTGCTTCTTTTATTTATTTTTTTTTATTTTTATTATAAATATTATGGGTTTTTATATGTTACCCATGGCTACAATTAAAAAGCTACCACATAAAACCATTCATGTTCATATGTTTGTTGTGTGTATGCGCTTTTCTGGCATATATCCTGATTTAGGGAATATGTATAGTATAGCGAACGTCTGGCATTAATTTGTTGCTTTTAATTTTGCTAGAGAAATGTTTATGAATGTACTTATATATAAAATATAGTTCTATGCGCCTTCTGTATACCTTCTCTACATACATCATGCAAATTAAAATCGGCTACAGGAATAAAAAAAAACAATATATATGAAATGGTGTTTTTAATATTCTCGACATATTTATTGTAGCGAAAGTGTATAATGTTTAAGTATCACCTCTAAATGATCCATTTTCCTTCTATATCTGTAGGTTGCATTAGACATAAATGTGTACGGTACGTTATAGAGGTGACATTGTTGGGAATTTTTTATTCAATTTAAAAATGTTTTACAATGACTATGTGGCTTTTTCTATCTATATCTCTTTTTCTCTCTCTCTCTTTCTCCAGCACCATTTTTCTCTTATAGAATATGATTTTTTTCTCTTCATAGTTAAGCCATTTTTGGGATCTGTCATTTCCGGAATTTTATTGCGATCTCGACATAATTTCGTATGAGATTTTTCTGAAAATATCAGTGGGGTCTATCACGTAAAACCAATTTGCAATTTTCTTTAACAAATTTGTCGAATTCGTATTGTTTATTACAAATTTTTTGCTAATCACTCTACTTTTCTAACAAACTTGTCGATTTGGTCGGTAAATATTGAGTAACTATCATATTGACAAATTTGTTGAAATGCGCCATTTTTGTTGTTGTGTCAAGTGAGATTTTTTTTAGTGACAAGTAAATATAAATTGTAATTACAATTTTCATCATCATCATCAGGCCGTTTGACGTTCCACGAGGGAGCATAGGCCATCCACAAAAAAGCCGCCATCGCGTTCTGTTCATTGCCAAAGCTTTTACTTCTGCCCATTCCTTTCCTCCTTCGTTAGCTTCGGCGATTACGGTGCGACGCTACGTTTGTCTGGGTCGTCCTCTTTTGCGAGCACCTTGGGGATTCCACTCTTTTTAATTTAACAAACTTAAAACAAACCGAATTATTTTTTCAAATCAAATAAAATAAATCAACAATTGACGTGAAAAATGATATTTAACAGATAACAATGAGAAATATAGTCGGTAAAGAAAAAACATCTTCAGTTCAATACCATTTTTAATAGTGGTGAACGACGATACGAAATGTTAACAAATTTGTGCAGCAGATTTGTTAAAATGATAAATTTGTTAGATGGCAAAGTTGTGTTAGGTGACAGACCCACTGGTCTATGTTTGATCTGGAAAAGGGAAATGGTTCGGTTTCCACCATAATAATAGTAGGCCTCGTCTTACAATACACCACAAGTGCATACTGATGATGAATGAATAATTTAAATGTTTACAATTATCCTTATTCCTTTTTAATCGTTTGACTATCAGAACTTGTTTATTTTTTGCAGTATGCATCTACTCCTAAGGTAGATTCTCACGTATTCAGATGATGTTCCCTTAATAGAATCCAATAGATAGAATTTATGCAGATTAGCTATAGTTGATCAAGCTGAACTTATAAGAATACAAAATCATGGCTAATGGAATCGTTGTATTTAAGTAGAATGATTCTTTACGAACTCTGCCTATTCACCCCTAAATACTCTTTGTCGTTATAAAGTCAATTCTAGTAATTACAAAAAAAATTTACATGATTCGAATTATCAGAATTATTGGATTTCCTACAGTTTCCACTCTCTACATCGTATTCGGGCTATTGTGATGTGTCGAAAGCAAAAGATTCTTGTTTTGTCCGTAAACATTTTTCCCTCTCATTCTCTCTCTAAAAGTCATAACTCATTCTCCATTGTGGATTATATTTTCCGTTGATTTTATATTTCATGTAATATTATTTTATTCATATCTATAATCTTTTATCGGTAATTTACACATGAATAATCCTTATACAAATTGAAAAGTTCACGCTATAGCTGCACACAAAAACTCTATACCATCACTTGTCTGATTATTTTCCACCTAATAACATCGTGTTGGATACAAAACACATTTCTACATATATACATACATACATACATTCTTTTATGATACATTTTTATACATTTTTATACATATTTTTGTCTTTATATACATACATATATGTAACATAATTTAATAACCATTTATACCTATATGTACTATCCGATGGCTCTATATTTGGGTGTACCCTTTGGTCATGATATGAAGATGATTTCATACATACATCGTATATCCGTAAGATCATGACTTTCGAAATCTTTTCGATAACATATTTCGTGTAGCTATATAGTTGTACGAGGGGTGAATTTAAAAGTGCATAACCCAGAAATGTCTATACGAACATACACATATATAAGGGATGTTTCTGGTGTGGTATAATATTTTTGTAAACATTTCCGAAATTTGTATTCTAATTGATAGGGATCAGGGTCGGTTCTATTATGGTGCAGATGACACACCCAGGACGGGCATAAAATCGATTAACATTGGCGCATTGACGAACTAAAATGATTTTTTTCTAATCTAAGAAGAGATTCGCTCAACAAATTTCGCATTTTCAATTTAACTTAGGTGTCCACCATAATTATAGTATAGTGAAAATCCTTGGGAAGTGAAAACCCTATCTGTGGCGTGAATTATTATTGCGAACATATTTCTGCGAATTTATCCTTGAAATGTTCGTGGATTTTGTGTAACATAAATTTCAAATATTTCTAAGGATTAATTTTTGAAATTTCCTATCCAGATCTGTATTCACAACTCAAATTGGTATTAAGATGGATATTGTCAGAAATATTTCCACGGATTTGGTGCATACGTATTATCTACTGACAGAACTTCCAAACTTGATATACTTCGTCCTTCCTTAATCATTTACTACAATTGAAGGCCATTTTTGTTGTTGTTGAACAGTATGAAATTTCAGTCCACTTCATGTTCGGCTAGAAAAAATATTTTATGAGTTGAACTTGAAGAAGATTTTAAATAAAGCTTTGCCAAGCATATATATACATACCTCAGACCGATATAATTTTAAAATTCCACCCTCTCTATTTAAGAGCATCTTAAGAAAATTTTCAATTGTGAGAATAACCACCATCGCTATTTAATGGGGGAGGGGTTTTGCAAAAAATATTTATTTAGATATACATGGGTAGGTACTACACATACATACATATATGTATAGTATATACATTTGTGACTATTTATGAACAATCACGGACCATATACAATAAATACATAATCCATTTTCTAAATTCTTCTTCACCAAAGTCTAACTAAAAGTTTTCTATTATTCTGTGGAAATATTTTTGTACAAAAAAAAAAAACAAAAAAACGTCTATAAACGCACTGTGTATACTACATCAGAACCCTATATAGCCACCCTCCCAAACACCACTCTTAAAATGTACAATACAAAAGGAATAGGATAAAACCGCTTACTTGGGTATATTGTTAAGGACGTGCGACAAAATTTATTCCAATAAGTCGTTCTGTACATAGCAAAAACGAAGTAGCACTTGAACTTATGTAATAAACAGTTTTATCCATATAATCAACATTTACTTACATTATATATAACGCATCTTCCATCTATATATATTTTATTGTGAAATATAGGAAGCGGATGTCCCTAAAAACCTTACTTATATATTAAATATATCAACCCCTCCATCAATGACGACATCAGAGGAAATACCCAAAAAGAAAAAAAAAAAAACTAACAAACTTTTGATTAAGCATCCGATGACTTAGACTTATTTTACTTTGGTAGGTACACGTAACTATAGTTTTTGATATATTAAAAAAAAAAAAACTAACCAACAACAAAAACAACAAAAGTTTTTCGCAAAAAGATAAAAATACCGCACACACAACCTGTATGTGTGTGTTCGTAATGTGTGAAAGAAAATTCGGAAAATCATTGAAATTGAATAGGGGCTATAGGATAATAAATGACTCAATTAACCACGCCCTTTCCATGTTATGCCACTTCCTGTCCATTGCAGAACTCGTCTGAATATAATTTATGGTCGTAATTGTCATAATTTTTTATCTCCTTGATTTTACATAGGTAATATTATGGTGTATGTGTAAGTAAATAAATTATTTTATGAATATATGTGAACCTTAGTATACTCTGTCTCTATATACCTAGGTAGGATATTTTGATGTTCCTTTGAAAATCTTCTTTTGACAGAAATTCATAAAAATCCAATAAAGTCTAAGCTCAGCCAATTAGAAAAAGTTCCTTATGCACAATTTCTATAGCAAATTATTGAAAAATGCTACGAAAGGCCAGAGCCGAATTCGACTCTGCAGTCAAGTTGTAACATTGACAGCCAAACATTGACTTGCCTATTCGGCATCATTTATTTTTAGATTTAAGATTTTCATAATTCTGAGCAATCTGAGTTATATTTTCGCACCCAATCCTTTTTAAACCTTCTAAAAGATCTAGATTCTAGACAAAGCTTTGCATTACATACTAATTCGATTTACCTTACGTTTTAATTTTAATTCACTTTCTTACTCTTCGTTTTCTCTCTTTCTCTCTCTCTCTAAATTTCTACTTCCTTTCTTTTTCTGGTGGAAAGACTTCTTCGTCTATCTCTACCCTTCGCCACAGCTCCGTTCACCCTATTGACTGGTCATTTTCCATTTTTGAAAAAAATAGTATCCGTACAGTTTATCGCCATTATTTTCGTAACGTATACCTACATTGAAATTATCGCGTGTGGCTAAAATATCTAAAATACACGTCACGAGCGAGACACGAGACTAATAAATTAATTGTGGTAAATAATTGATTTAGGTATTTCTTTATTTGTAATGTGGCAATGGATTTATTTACCTAACATTAAATATTTATAATAGAATTTTTCCGGTGAACTCCGCTGCTGCCATCATATTCCTTTCAATATCATATTTATTGTACGTATAACTAATCCAATCTCTCTCTCTTCATCGTGGCCTCATCAATTTAATTAATTAAACAAATAAATTAGGAATTTTCATATTTGTTCGATAAACAGATTTTGATAACTAACCAGCTCAACATTTTTGTATGAAATTCACATAATTTTTGGTATATGTACGTACAATGTGATATATTTGCGGTTCAAACCTTTTTAACTCAGATTTTTAATTAAAGATTTATAATATTGCATATAAACATACACACACACATTTATGTAT
>JANSTT010018225.1:0-57277 GCA_026745375.1 Platyura marginata
TACACATAACATATATGTAAGTAAAGCATTTATTATTTAAAATGCCGCAATTAGCACATCATCAGTAGGCGCGTGGGTGAGCGCTTGTAACCAAAAATGATCAAACAAATTTGTCAATGTCTGAACTATATATATATATCATTGATATACTGTCTATCTATAATGTAAATTAACACTATATTTGTAATTATTTAATAGTAAATAATAATAAATGTATAGCATTGTATTATAGATAGATGTTGTAAGAGAGAGAGAGAGAGAGAGAGAGAGAGAGAGAGAGAGAGAGAGAGAGAGAGAGAGAGAGAGAGAAATTTTGATTAATGTGATGCAGTTAATTTTAAATTTTGGTTTTTTCTAATTAAATTTCATACAGAACGGAGTCGCTTAAGGCAATTTAAAATTTAAATAGACGTAGAAGATAAATTATGATGAAAAATCAATTAAAAGTAAAAATGTATTGATATTAAGGTACAATATTTAATAGTTAACTATATAAATTCATTGATCAATTGGGATTACATAAAAATCAATTACTTTGTAATGGAACTAAATAGTTTTGTGTGTAATTGTGTGTATAGATATGTGTGTTGTAGAACTTTCTCTTAGGAATACGGACAATAATTTTTAAAATATTTAATTTACTTTGTAATCAAGTCAATTTATTGAAAAATAATATTTTTTAGTTACAAAAAATGGTATTATGACCAGGATTGTGACAAATGATCGATAAAATACCTTATTGGTTACTGGTATAAGTGGTAACAAATGTAAATGTAAATGATGAAAATCGTAGTTACATTTGCTACATGTATTTGTAGTACTTTAAAAATTAGTACTTTTTTTCAACCCCAATAGTTGTCGCCAATTTTTTATTTTGAAATATTTCTTGTAATCGGGTTATTTCATATACCTGTCCAACTGAATTGGACGGAATCGTATTAGTTTGCTACATTTGTTACATTTATTATATTTGTTTCATTTATTATCAGTTTATTACCAAAATTTGATAACAGATGTAACAAATTCGACATAAAAGTGTTACTTTTACAAACCTAGTTATAACACGTTGATAGATGTTGTAAATTAGGAAAACCACACTGAAACGTTGTGCGATTCAGGTTCATTTTAGATTTCAGATCATGGGGATTTTATTTTTATATCGAATTTCCATCTTTAATCAATAAAATAATTAATTTAGTGAAGTTAAAATCACAGACTACGTGTCGATTGAAATAATTCATTAATAAAAAGGCTCCCTAATGTTTTTTTTTGTTTCTTAATTGTCACCCACAATTATTATTGATAATTTTTTCAAAATTTTGTTATTCAATGGGAGAGTTTTTGAGTTATCGTGTTTCCAAACGTTCGGGCGATCCTTCGGCTAAAATCTTTTCATCTCAGTTTTCCATAAAACTTAGAAAAAACACAAAATGAGACATTTTGATAATGACAACTTGAACTAACTAGTCGAATTTAATTTTGTTTTTTATTGTTATTTATCTGGTTAAGTTTTAATTAATTGTCGAATTGTCGAACAGAGAGATAATTTAAAGTGCGAAATCGATACTAACCTTATAAGAAGTATAACGAATTAATATGGCTACTCTCCTATTAAAAATTAATTGTTTTTTATTTTGTATAAAAATAAAATACTCACTTTAATCTGGATAGCTATAAAATATTTATAAAAATGTATTATTAATTTCCATACTAAACAGTTTTTTACACGGAAATCAAAAAAAAAAACTAATCAATGCAAATTATTTTAGCAGATTAAGAGTATAAAAACGTTCTTCTTTGCAAAATAATTTGCATAAGTGACCGCTGACCATATTTAATTATCTAATTTCCAAAATCATTTTTTTCCACTCAGCCCGGTTCGTATATTTTTTGTTATTGGTGTTAAGTCACATTTCAAAGAGATGTTAATTAGGTGAGAGCTAATATGCATTTAGATTATTTGCGATATGAATATTAGAGAAGAAGTTGTGAAATATTACACCACAAAATTTTTAATTTAATTAATTTTAAAACCAATTTTTTTGTTTATGTTATATATCTGATGACGCATACATAAATCGATATGACATGTACCTACAGATCCAATCCACTCAAAAGTTTATAAACTTAAGTTATTCTGACCTTTTATAACTAACATGATCGCCAACATGCAATTTATTTTATGATTAACATAAAACAATTTACTTATAGGTAGGTAGGAGGGGGGGGGGGTAATTCAAGATGTTGAAGTTCAAAAATATATAAAATTACCTTCATCATATAGTACCTAGGCTAGAGTATAATTTAATGAAAAATATGCTTCCTAGCTGTATATAAAATTAAAATATCGAATTGGTATCATGAGGCATTTGGTCTCTGGGCTCTCTGCACTGTAGAGCCATTTATCTATATATATATATATTTTATATGCACAATATGCATAATTGCATTATGCCCAAACCACTCTCCTTTCCATGTGCCATAGCGAATAATAAAACAGTGAACTTCCATTTATTTATGTTATACTTCGATGCACACCTATAATTTTGATGAAGAAAATTTATTTAATAGAATACAATCCAGCAAGAGCCCCAGATCGTATATTAGTTACTTTATATACATATATATATATATATATATCTAAACTATATATAACTTCCACTTGGATTATATAAATTTAGTAAAGTCGTTAAGGTTTAATGGTCACAATATCTTATTATTGTGAATCTTGCTGATTTAGACAATGAAGTGTTTTAGAGAAAGAGATTCCTTCGAGATTATATTTGAGAGCTAATTTAGAATTTCAATGAGTTAGTAGAGCATAATTGCATTTTATATAGATTATTTCTAGATTAAAGATAAGGAAAAAGAAAATTTTGAATTGAGCGTAAAGATTTCTGTAAATCCAAATGCTTTTAAGAATAAATTTACAATAAAAATTCGGTTATAGCTTTACGAGCATTATATATGTTGAATGTTAAGTGGCAATAAGGCAATAATTTTGAGTCTTCATCCCGTATATATGGTTTAGTTTCAATCCGGTTATTACCCACATTTGTCGTCCTAGTAATATTTCACAGATAAAAAGTAATCTTCTTTAGCAAACGTCAATGCAGGGATCAGCACCAGTTTTGTTAAAAGTAGTGGTAGACGTGACCGCTCGTAACTAATTGAAACAACCCCCATTCAAAGTAATGTAGCAATATATAGCGTCCCATGCAAATGCAATGAAATATAGTTGAAATACAACGGTCTGGATCCACCGATGAAATGGAATGGCCTATAACAGGGATTAACAAAAGGCGAGTCCGAAAAAAATGCAATCGTGTTGTTTTAGGGCGGATCGATAAAGTGCAAAAATCACATACAAAATGCAATGCAAGCGCTATTTTTGTTTTTATTTACTTCACTCATCATTCGGTTGACTGCCGGCTGTCCCTTTTGACTAAAAAAACAAAATAGTTTCGTGAGATAAAAAATCGACACTATGTCTGACATCAAGAAAGCTAATAAGTACAACACGCATAACAATATGGTATAATGTAATTGAGCAGAGCCACACACTCCACACGAATAATGATTTTTTTTTCATTGTTAATCAATTTGTGATAATCTATTGAGAAATCACATGTGGAATGATTCCAATCAATATAAAACTGACTCGAATAGCTATTTAACGATAGATGAACATAAATTCAACACATTAGGTACCTAACTGTAACTATACATATATATAACTAACTAGTAAATCATTTTCTTATATTAATGTTTCAGTTAATAAAATATTGTTATTGTGTACTCGCGCAAACACTCTTGAAAGTGTTGTGTAGTATTGTTCCAATATAAACAAACAAACACGACGTTGAAGATCAAAAATAAACTTTTCTCAAGTGAAAAATAAACAAAATAAAATCACCGAGAGTGTACCTTACCTAGTCTTAAACATTTTTAAATTAATTTACTTAAGTCTTATAAGATATTTCGTTTATTTTTATAAATACTACCTACATGGTAAGTACATGTGAAGATTTCTCTTATGAAAGTATCTACACAACAAGGAGCTTCGTCGGCATTTTATACTGACATACCAATTATGTTGTACTATACTCTGTGTGTTCTGTATATGTATAGCATTCCTTTCAAAGCCCTTTCGTTATTCTTCCTTATTAAAATACATAGTTCTGAGAAAAGTTAGATGAATTTTTTTATTTTAAAGTCGTAAGCTTTAAAAAGTAAATTGGAAAAATGTGGTTAAATTTATAACGGAGTTGTAAATTAATTTTGTTGGACCGCTTTGAAAAGATTCCGTTTCGAAACTAAATATGTTATGGCCATATTTTCTTTTTTACGTAATGCTTACTTATTGTTACGAACAAACATTTGAAGAGAACAGAAATTTTGATGAATTTTTTGTCTAGATAAGTTTACCGTAAGTTTGAGATAAAATCTTAATTTGCTAGAGAGATTTACTTATTTGCTGTTCGTTGATTGAATTATTAGTAAGACAAATGGCAGCTTCGTTTATACGGACATATTTTGAAAATTCCAAATGCCATTTTTTGTGATTTTTTCACGTTTCTAGACATTTCGAAATATACAAAAACAAAATGTTTGTAGTGCAACGCGTTAATAGATACGTTCCTAGAAAATGCGTTGTTGATATAATAATGGCTGCTAATGTCATAATTTTAATTTACGCGCATGCCCTGAACATTTGTAAAAAAAAATACCGGGTTATAGGAAAAATGTGTTCAATATTTCGACCGCGTTGCGAGAAACCGTGTTGGAAGAGTATCACGTTATAGGTACGTAAGTATTGTTCAGTCGCTCGCCTGTATACACAAGAAATCAAGAACAGATTAAGACTCGAAATTTTGACAGTATGTGTCTTTATGAACCCCTCCCATACAAATTTTTTGTCAAAATATATTTTTTCGAATTTTCTTTCATTAAAGAAGAAAATTTCGAAAAACATTAATCGTTATAAGAACTCCACCCACCCCCACCCCCCCTATACAAAATTACTATAAAATAGACATTTTCTCACAATGCTAATATTTAGTTGCCTTCACATGGCAGCCATTAATTCTTCTTAAATCACACGGTGATGATACCCCATTTAATCACTACCTACTTCTTATTAACGTTAATTATTGAGATGCTGCAATATGTATGACGAAGCAATAAAACTCATAACATAAGGATAATGATTTACGAACTTTAATTATGGATCGAGTAAGGTCGGTATACATATTGTACGTATGTATATAGATAAAGAGTAAAATCTAAAGTCAATCACCACCCAAGAAATCCTCAATTGTACCTATACCATACTTATATGTATGTAGGTAGGTACTATACAAATACATGTTTCATAGCTTGTAAAATACAATACAAACAAGCTCCAATTACTCCAATCGTTAAGCAAAAATCCATAAAATATGAAATGCATTTAATATCTACCGGCTGCAGCTGGCATGAAACTGACAATATAGAGTGCATACTGCCATTAAAACTAAACTAATAATTATTATTGTATATATGATAACCGGTCTTTTAATTAATACGTGGTATTAAATGTTACGCGAATATACTCTACTTCTTAATCTTGTCGTAAATGCATTGCATATGCATCAGATATACATGCAAAAATGTAAAATGCATAAACAAATGTACATAATAAAAACACGAACCGACCGATAGAACGTGGAAAATAAAATTGTAACAAAACTGGTTTCCTGGCGCAAGATGATAAAATATAAACAATAAATTACAATTTACATCCTTTTAATAATTATTTAGCAATGCTTCATAGATGATGGTCAAAGATGTAGTACATCAACATACCAATGCCAGTGTTGGATTACAGTTTTACACCACTTTAAAGTAAATCAAATAAAGATAAAAAATCCCAGAATATGACATGAAGAGTGTTTGAAGATTTTCTACACGACCGATCTCTTAGCGTTCTTAATCAATTCATCAAATTACTTTAAACTTTAACACCCAGACACTTGAGGGAAAACGTCCACCACGGCCCAGAATTTTTTCGTGGAAATATGACACCTAATGGAATAGATGTTTCTAATGTACATATTGGGCGTTGTAAATAAGCACAATAAGCATTCTTAAGAAACTGACACAAATATGTGACGCTTGACTGTTGTAGAATCTAACAAGTGTGTTCAGAACACAACACCACAAGATGTAATCATAAACTGTGCAAACAGAACCGACACACATATGTGACAATGGGCTGAAAATAAAAACAGCTGTGTTACACATATGTGACGGCAGGTAGCGACCATGTTAAGGACCACCAGTTTCGTGCTATCCTCTTCTATTTTAGTCACATGTATAGTCCATCTTAATTGTCCAATCTTTCTAACTATATTGGCGTCATTGTACATGTACAGTGCGATTAATTCGCAATTACACCGCCTTCTGCATATTTTATTTTCACTAATATAGTTTGAGTAGTAAATGCAAAAAAACAGACCTTTTTTTGGAAAAAATGCTTTTAGCGAAATCTAATTTACTATTTATGTTACTTCATCCCTTACTTTGTATGAAAACATAGAAAATCCATGTTCGGTCCTGAACAAATTTTTCATAATGCAACTACTTTATGGTTATTTATTTGTAAGAATTCTTGGGCGTTAATATTAAAAGTCATTATTTGTAGATAAACTGAAAGTTTCATCTGTCCCAAAGACAACATTTAAATGGACTTTTTTTGTTTCTTCTTGCCATTTGTTTCTTAGTTAATTATATACTCAAACCTTTTAGAAACTCACCTGCATTATTTTTCTCTTCTTTAGTTTTTCTTTCTCAAAAGAACAACAACAATAACAAAAAAAAACCATTTTAAATCATTTTCAAGCAAAGTCGATAATTATAGGCAAGGTGGGCACACGAACGATATTATCGATAAACATCTCTATATAATCCTATGTTATTTGAGAATATGTCAAATGGCTCAGAAATACTAATCTTTCATAAAAATGTCTGTCTCGGTAATATGTTCAATGTTCATAGTGATTCCGTATTCTGAGCCAGACAGAAAAATATGTTTGTGTATCGATAGAGAGACCGATCTAACCAAAGTCTGCTATTAATGGACATTTAATACAAACATGACATACAGTGAAGAAAATATGAACTCAGGCACTCAGGTATTTAAAAAAAAAAATGTTTTTTTTTCGAAATCAATTCAATTTTTTTTTTTTTTTCTTTAATCTCAAATAATCAGCTTTCTTACAATGCATCATGTGTACGAATGGGTATGTGTAATATCCTGTTTTTTTTTTTTTAATTTATTTTGTTACTTTTACTTATTTCGTTTTTTATTACTAAACATTATTAATGCGCGAAGAGATAACATATTTATTGTATGTTCGGTTGTGTTTTTGTGTGTCAAAAATTCACATGTGTTTTGGCATTAGACATAAAATAGTTTATTATTAATATCACAAAAAAAAACAAAAAAAGTTTTCGTGACTTAATTTTTTTTTCGATTTATTTTTATTTCTTGCAGTGAACGCCTCATTATACTCACATTAAATTCATACACTATGACGATGACTGTATGTGGAGATTTGTGTTCATTTTTTGGTAAGCTTAATATTCACATGTTTTTTTGTTTTTGTTTTTTTGTTGTTGTTGTTGCTTAGTATATTATTAAAG
Organism: Platyura marginata; assembly: GCA_026745375.1. NCBI lineage: Eukaryota > Metazoa > Arthropoda > Insecta > Diptera > Keroplatidae > Platyura > Platyura marginata. The sequence continues at coordinate 7,687 of JANSTT010018225.1, forward strand.
AATGACAAAGTTTGTTGATCGTTCACATGTCACATAAGTATGTCGGAGCAATTAGTTTTGGCTAACAGAAGAAGCAAAAAAGTGATAGAAAAAACTCTTATTATTGGATAAAGAAGAAGAAAAAAAAAAAAAAAACTAAAATCTTTTAAACACGATTTTTACTTACCATCTACGTAAAAAAGAAGAAGAATATTAATATTTTAATATATCGAAATGTGCTCACGATACTTTATGGTTAATTAACCTTTTGCGATGTCAGAGCACTAGGTACAATAAAATGTTCATAAAGGGTATGTGCCAAACGAACAAATTGTGACACTTGCAAATTATTAATTTTTGTCTTTTTAAACACAATTTTGACATCTATATTCACCACTTTGAAATGTCATTATTTGTACTAGCTAAAGTCCGATTTAGACCTCCGGCGAACGTGAACATGAACTTGAGTTGAAATACTGAATATTTTCACTGCGAACATTATTGTGAACAAACGCTCAGAAAATCCATCGTAGAATACTGAGTTCACGTTCACTTTTGCGTTTACACCTCCAATGAACACGAACACGAACAAAAAGTGAACAATGTTCACTGCGAATATATTTTCAAAATGCCTTGAGACATTTGAAAGTGAATACACTGCGCGAACAACTTTGACAGTTGTTAGAAGATGTGAAGATGTCCATAAAGAATTTTAACTCAACAAATAAAAAATAATGACAACAAACGAAAACAAACATGAATGGCTATCGGATGGCGAGTATAAATTATGCAATACAAAATGTTAATAATTTACAAGTGTCAAGTGTACGACATCCTAATTTTCCAACTATTTGCAACTATTCGACATAATCAATTATCCGCATATCAAATAACGACTAATGCTAAACTATCCGTTTAATTATCGCGATATATTCCCGGCTAATATAGAAATTTCGAAATATCTATGCTAAATATTTGTGTCTGGCTTTATAGCAATCGCTTGTGTTCTTGGCTAGATAGAGCTATTGCAACATATCTAAAAATTAAAAATGAACCAAGTAGAGCCTTTCTGATTGATGTCCTGGCATGAGATTATGCTTGATGTTACAGACTCTAAGTATGATAAATTCCATTTATGATGGGATTTTTGTTTAACCCAAATCAACCTAGTTTGTGACGCTAAGACACATTTTATTTTGAAAAATTTGCAATTCTTTTATAATAATTCATTAAATATATTTAGTAGAATGTAGAATAATGTAATCAAATTAACCAATAATAGTTTCCTTTGACATAAATTTACGTAAATTTCTCACTAAGTGAAATATCGTGATTTTTTGTTTATCACTAAAATAATGTGGGTTTATTAGGGTTAAATGAAAATCAAGATGGCGTTCATTGAAATTTTTGCATAATGAATAGGACATTTTTTCGACTTTTGCATTTTTGTCTATTTCGACTTTCGTAGTTTTGTAATGATAAATGATAAATGGTAATTAATTACCCGGCGTTTACATCAGACAGTAAACTGAGGAGAGAACGGTAAATTGACAAAATGGCAGCAAACAGTATGGTCGTAAAAATTCTTGAAAACGAGGAAATTATACAAAGGAAGTTGTTGGGTCAAACCATTTCTAGCTAAAAGGCCAATATATGACATTGAGCCAATATTATTAAAGGACTTAATGAAGATTTTTACTAATTTTTTAGTTTCAGCCATTTTTATTAATCAAATGTCATTTTACCGTCTCGCCAACTGTTTGTGCTACTGCCTTTAAAATTGTTTTAACGAAGACAGTAACTGTCTTAAACAAGGAAAGTAGGTGCTAACACGAGACTATTTCATTAAGACAATTATCAATTTACCGTCCTGTCTTCGTTTTACTTTCTGATTATATTCAAAATTGTCGCCACTTTTTACAATTCAACATAAAATGTGGTGCTGCCGACCACTTTATTTGTCCACCAAAATAATTTTTTGTTTTTTTTTATTCCAGCACAAGAAATTCTTTGTGTGACAAATTTTTATGATTAAAAATTTAAATTAGATTACCATAAATTATCTATCACATTAAATTAGTTTTTGAAATTCTAAAGTTGCGTATAGTCCATCTTTATAACTTTTAAATTGTCTGGAAATTAAACCGATTTAAATTGATTTTCACGCAATACACATTTAAACATTACCCATGTAAAACATGTCATTACTTTTAATTTACAATGAAATCATTCGGTAAATTTCAATCGTGACATGTTTCATTTTAAGTGATTGATGAATCAGGGACTTGTTTAAGAACTAAAAGTAACTAATCGCTCCTCTCTCTAACTCTTAACTAAATCATAATGTAAATTCAGATTTACTCTGTCTCGATAGAGAATATGAAGCATTAAATTTCAATTCATTTATGTAATAAACATTCAATTAATTGGTACACAAAATTCTACATATTACTATATATTTCTAAGTAATTTTAATGTTGATGACATGAGGAATCCAAAGTTTCAAAGAAAATCGTAAGAAATTGATTAGAAACAGTTCATTTGGATTTATTGAGGCATAAATACGACATATATGTTCAATCAATTTGTGTTCACTTTTTTTTTTTTTCTCAATTAAGGTCGGAATGCGATCATGATGTGATATTGCCGTCAATAAATAAAAAGTTCAACTTATTCGGTTTGAAGTGTATATAACCTACAGAAAGTAGTATTTTTCTCATGTACATAATTGATGTGTGTTTCGCATATATTATTTATCTAAAAGTTGGGTGTATTAATTATAGCATTTTATATGAAAAATTTTTTTTATGTAATAGGAATATGTTTTGGAAGAGAATTAAGGAGTAGTCGAATTATTCTTTCCCGTGTTTTTTTTTATTAGATCAAATCATCTGATTAATTCATTAAAGAAATGTCCAATTTAAATTGTGCTTTAGAATAAAATTTGACTCGAACCAAAGTGGATTGAATTTAAAACGTATAGATCAGAACATACAAATGGGGGTCGGTAACTCATCACATGTCATGAGATCATTATGATTTTATCAATTTATCGGACAAAATCATCCTTTTATTACCTATAATGAGTAATATGAGGGGTTTCCACAAAAAAAACCAAATTATCGGGAATTTGGCGAAAATGTAAATAACAGTGGCGTTCCGTAGATGAAGTAAATGGTGATTCACAAAAGCTATATAAACTTTGAAAGCATTTTCTGTTTTCTTCTAAAATAAAATTTAAAGATATGTAGTTATAGAAACACCTTTTTTGAACGCACTACTGAAACGTTTTTTTGTTGAACTATTTGTATTAGATCAGTCACCAAATTATAATGTGATTTGAGAATCTATTCTCTAAAGATAATTCTATTTAAACAAGATTCTACTAATGATTTATTATTAGGATATGATTTATTATTAGGATATCACAAGCTTTGTTATGAACAAATTATTATTACATACTACAGTACTCATTCCATTGCATATTAGGAGAATTCATTTTCGAAAAAGTTGGAAAAATATAACGACATAACATTTTTTGACTATGTAGTACTATAACCGACATTATATAGACAAATGCATACTCTATAAAACAATAATTCGTCCTGTAATGTGGTTCTGAATTCTGGTGCGCATGCCTAAAAATCATTAAAAAACAATTGTTCGTTTTTGAACGAAAGTTTCTTCGGCTCAATTTGTGGCCCTATACAAGTGGAACCGAATGTGTGCAGGACCTGGTTAAGTACATCAAAATAAGTAGACTTAAGGATGACGGTTGCAAACCCTTAGAGATGAAGGTTGGAGGACAGTCAACGAAAGAGATGGTTAGATAGTATTTCCAAGGACCCGCGTCTGTGTGCTTAGATTAGCGAAATGGTAAACGGTTGCTTTAGAAAGATCGAACTTCTTGAAAGCAAAGTTCCAGACTCCACAATGGATTGTAGTGCGATGAAAGAGAAAATAACAGACAGTACCGTAAATTTATGAACATTCAATACCAGTAGTAGTAGTCACGTGTTAAGAATTTTCCAATTATAAAATTGTATTATTCAAGTTAAGAGCATAATCTGGCTAAATAATCGCCTAAATTAAACTGAAACGATAACAGCCATTCCCTTTACAATATAATTGATATAAATGCCTATTTGCATATTATTTAAACAACATACATACATGTATGGAAATATATATAATGTACATAAGTACCTATCTAAAAACATTAAAATCAATAGCACTCTATTCTATACGCGAGCGAAATATTTGTATGCAATTATTAGCATTTTATCTGATTGGTTTATATGGGATAAAACCATTTTTTTTTCTTTTTATCTTTGAATAAACATTGAGCTTGGACAAAAACATGATCAAAGATATACAACACAGCACAAAAATACACACACACCGATATTTACAGCTGAGCACGAACTGTTTGTCGACAAATATTTTGCCAGAGATATGAAACTCTATTAAATTGGGATTGGTCATAAAAATAAACCTAAACTCAATATTTTCGAATGTAATTAATAGTGTTGCGATACACAAAATATTAGTACACTGCACTATACAATAGAAAAATATTTTATCGAAAATTATTTAATAGGAGTAATATTGAAAAATAACAAATTAATTATGGTTGTGGTGGCTTATCTGATGACTTTTTGTAAGAAAATTTTGTAAGTGCCCATACCCACCTACACGTCTGTTAAAGTATTTAATATGATTACCACACCTCTTTGATATACTTTTACTTTAAATATTAAATTGAATGTTGACTTTGTATAATAGCGATTGTTGTTGTTATATTTATGTGTACTGACCAGATACACTGATTATTTTTTTTTAAATTTATGTTGTAAGAGTAGAAGAAAGTTATCTTAAATCTTGGCAGTATGTATTTTATTGTTTTTTTTTCTTGTATATATATCTCAATATGTCGAAAGACTGTTATTTAATAGAAAATTAAGAAAAATAGCCAAGAAAACCTCCAAATATTAAAAAAAAATAAAATTCTTCAAACAGCTTCAATAGATGATAACCAAGTGACCATCCATAATAAACAGTGTTTAATATAAAATATAGTTAGGCTGTGATCAAAAATCTAGCAAAGAAAATTTATTTTTTAGATCTTCAAGGACATCATAATTCGGTTGTTTATCTTCCTATAAGAAATCGAATGAGAATAGTGCTTAATACAATAAATTGGGCTTCGTTATACTAATGGAAGCGATTCGAACAATTTAAAAAAAAAGAGAAAAATATCTCAGATTTAGTTTAAAGGGTGTCTTTTGAGAGAGGGCTCTCGTTAACAAATATACATTCTCAAGTGGGTTCCTTGGCATTGGTTCCTTCTATACTTTTTTTTTTGGGAGAACAAAACTGTATTCTATAATCTTCATTATATTAAGTCTCTCTGAGAAATCCTTTTAACCACAGTAACATTTTGGGAATGCGAATAAAATTTATATTTATGAAAAATTGAAACATGTTGCCTATAAAGATGAAACATTTTTAACCCAGACTTCTTCCTTCGTAGTGCCTCTCTATTTTATTGTAATGTTCCAAATATTATTAGAAAGAATTCACAGCCATTGCCTCGACAGGTATAGATCCTTTTAACCACCATTGAATTGTCTTTTCGTTGAAGTTATGAAGAGGTTTCTAATTATAATAACTATACGAAACTTCTTCTTTAAATTAAATAAGTTGTATTGATTTCAATTTTCTATTTATTTTAATAAAAACTATTTTAATTATAAATAATAATTTTAAAATAAAATATTTGCTTGAAAACAGATTAATAAGCAATTCATGCTTTAAGTTCAAAGAATCTAGATTTAGAACAACTAAATAAAAATAATTAATTTTTTAAAATAATATTAAAAAATAGTAAACTTGATTTACTAAAACTTTTAAGGAACCAAGTATTTATAAATATGAATACTTGATTCCTTACAACAATAAGAATTAATAAAAATAAATAAACCGAGTGAACAAGCTGTCACAGTTACATAAAGTCGAGATCTAAGGAACTATTAATTCAGGGACACCATATAATCGTGATACACAAACTTTAAGTATTTAAGTAGATCATAAAATATTTTTAATTAAAATACTACGGTAGGTAATTTGAGATTGCTCAGAGTGATCCACATTCGATGAAATTCTTCTGATACATACAGAAGCTATCATTTATCTTAATATATTAAAATGTACAAATATATTTCATGTGGCGTATCCACATTACCTGCTATATGTACAAATTCTTTAAAAACGCCTCCATTCGGACCATTTTTACCTATATGTAAAGTACATACATAACTCATTGAACATAGAGCCTCTGGTTCTGAAATTCAATGAATCTATCAATTAGGTTTCCATATCCAAATGATACTTAATTACTTAGTTTTAATGAAATTTACATAACCCGAGGATAAACATCAATTATGCTAATGAAATCTATATAAATACTCTGTGTATCTTTCAGTAAATGACAAATTACATACACCATATATCTGTATGTTTTGTATAATATGTATGTACATAGATACATTATATACGCATACAATAATTTATGACAATGTATGTAATAAATCTGAGCAATTTTTGTTCAACATTTACGAACGGCGTATGATTGCGTAAATGACGCGTTTTATAAAATAATAACACACCACACACAAATGGAAAAAGGGAGGATGGGGTGGCAAACATCGGTATAATAATGTTAAAATGCAATAAAATTTTAACACATAACTTTGTGTCATTTTATGATTCATTTTTAATCTTGATCTTTTGTTTATTATACGTATTTCTATACAGTGATGTACGGGTGTGTGTGGTGTGTACGCGCATTTCTGGGTCTATAAATTCGCCTCTTTATTTTAATTGATTTTTGTAAAGAAAATTTTCAATATTTAAAATAGATAGATTAGTGATTTTCTATCAAAACACGATAATCGATTATGAATAATCTAAGTACGTCACTGTGCCTCTATAATATAAAATCAAATATAACATTTAATAGGCCCTAATTTTGAAGAATATGTATTAGGACATAAAATACGGACATAAAATGCACGGAATGTGAAATTCTGAAAATAATTTTCTTTTATTTTGTACTTAAAATATTTTTTGTATTATATTTGTATGTATTAGTAAATCCATTTTAATAACCATATATCTGACACCCAAGTTTCGCTTTTTTTTTATTTGGTGCTCAAAGTATATACATATGTATGTATATCAAAACTTTTATAAAAGTTACGTAACCATTAAAGAATTGTATTTTTTTTTATTTATCTCTTTTTTTTCTAGATTGTTATGAGTGCGTATAGTATTTTAAATAGGCAAATTTAGATCAGTAAAATATTACTGCAAACATAAAACTGACATAAAACTTTTAAATTTGTTATATAACTACACGTACACTGGGGATCAACAGTATTTGTAAAAATCCCCTCTAGATATAATGTAATTTTTACGAATACTCTTGATGCCCAGTGTACTTATGCACACAAAAAAACGATGTCGAGTTGACCTAATTTCGATATGGCAAAATAAATAAATTATATAGAAATTTATATTATAATCCATTTTGCCACAGTCTCTCCTATACATGTTGCATACATTACGTACATTTTGTATGATATGAAAATGTAATTACGTGCAATATGGAAAATGTAATGAGAGAAATAATTGTAATTATGGCTACTTTGTGAAGTTTATGTATCATTACTCGTTTTAAATGACGTTAAAATGTTTGTTTTTTAATTGCTCTATTTAACTGTACCTACCGCGGTAAACAATGTTTTATTGTACATACACACACACTTCTCTCCAACAATATTTAGTATACCTACCATACATAAACGTTTTATTGACAATATAGAAAAGCCGGCTGTGTGAGCGATTACTGTATTTTTGTATAATTGTTAATCATTTATAGTCGTAATTGGCACTTTAACATTTTGGCATCGCTTAGTCATTGGATATATTTTCGGGAATAATGTACATAATTTGATTGTTAATTAATCATTGTTGGAATCTTGCTTTATAATTAATTTCGTTTGATTAAATTTGGTGGTTGTGTGGTGTGTGCGCGTGTGTGTGGGAAATTGAGCTGTTTAACATCGAATGTAATAATTGTAAGTATGTACTAGCATTTTGTAAGAAGAAGTGTTGTAATAAAACTAAAAAATAAATTGAAAATAGTTCAATATTGTTAGAAAGATTTTTATACCTAAGATGGATGAAATTAATTACTTGTGGCAGTATCACTATATCAGCAAGATGGGTTTTTGAAGTTACATTACGCATATGATGTTACCTTCTTGTTCGTCTGCTTCTTGTTCCTCTTCTTTTTGGTCGTCTTCTTCGTGTTCATATTATTCTGCTTTGCTTTAATTATGTCTGCTTCGTCTCTTTCTTATTCTCTTTCCTCTTTTTTCTCTTTCTGCTTCCGTTTCTTCTATTTCTGATTCATCTTTTTCTATGTTCTCCTTCTTCTATTTATTATTATTCTTCCTCTTTTTTATAAGCAAAGAAGAAGCTTCTGTTTCTTTTTTTCTTTTCTTTTTCCTCTAACTTTTCATCTCTCTTTCTACTTGTTGTTCTAATTCTTCTCCTTCTTCTTCCCTTTCTAATTTTACTACTTCTTCGCTTTCTACGTCTACTTCTACTAACACTTCCCTTTTTACTTCTACTTTTTCTTCCATTTCTACTTCTACTTCTTCTCCATCTTCTTATTCTTTTTCTTTCAGTTAATTCCATTAAAATGTGGCTTAAGCGGTCTTGCTTTGATTTAAGTTTTACGTGAAAATAATGATCAATATTTATTTAAACTGAAGATAACTTAAACATTTCCATTAAATTTATTACCTATCCACTGTAAAAGACATTTTAAACAAGAATCCAATGAACATTTCCTTTTACTGATGGTTGGAATAACATTCCCTACCAATTGCCATTTTAATATGCACAGCGCACAAACCATTTTTGAGATAATTGTAAATTTGTCATTTTAATTAACTCCGTTAATTTTACATTTCAATTTGACATTATAACTAATGCATATCAAAACGAGATAATAAAAATTTAATTTATGAAATCCAAAACTAAACTAAACATTGACCGCTATAGGTACTATACATATGTACATAACACCATCATATATGCTATAAGAAAACGATCATAAAATATGAGGTTGTCGTTATAAATATGTAGTTCTCTTAGATAAAATTTAACAAGTTCAGCCTTTCTATTTTATACAAAATGTCGATTAGCCAACGAAGAATATGCGTGAGATAAAATTCAAAGTCCATTTATATCCAAATACTAATTAAATACACAAATTAATGGCATGAAAATAGTGTTGGCAGTAAATTGTCGATTTTTATTGATTGTAGTAAAATATCTACATTAATGGGAGATTTGGAAGATTTCGATTGCTTAGCCCAGATAACGATAGAGAATTATAATTTAGTGTACAATTGGCAATAATTAACGCTGTATTACCCATCGGGGGGTTTCGATAAAATTTAAACCGATCAAATCTATTCGGAGATTTTGTAGAAATATATTGGAAATTTGATATCTAAATTCATGCATCAACATAAATTTAAAATATATTATAAAAATGTCTAACTCTCCCAACAGGATTGTGTTGATAATTGTTAAAGAGAGGTGATGGACAAGAGTATCAGGGATTTGTGGCTGTTTCGTTGAGAAAATCTCTAAATATATAAAATTAAAAATATGTCCACAGTACGTCTTTACTATCCAAAATATAGATCAATAACATCTGAATGCGCTGGACAATATCTCGCAATCAGTACAATAGAAGATTTTTTTAGAAATGAGATTTTTTTTTGGAGCGGATAGTTCGGATTCTACTTTAAAAACAGTAAGTTACTTCTTATAATTAAATATGTGCGTGATTTTTGAACAATTTTTATATAAAAAGAATAAGTTAGAATTTCATTGAAAGTGAAGCAGGCAAATTGTATGCTATATTTTTATGTACATATATTCATTGTATGTTCTCTAAAATCGACTTCAGAGTATGGATCTAAGCTTCGAACTGAAATTCTAAATTATAAATGAATTTAGCTTTAATCCTTTTAAACGTCAATAAACGATTATTTATTATTTCCCACATTATTTCCTTCTGTTAAAGCAAGCAATTAATAATCCTGTCATATCATATTATATTAAATAATTTCTTATTATGTAGGTATATAAGGTATATAGACAAATATGTACAGTATAGATAATGTACTATATATAAATGTATGTGTATATGTCTCCTTAATTGTTGATAAAGCAAAATCCTCATTAAAATAGGAGCACAAATACGAACATATATATATTTTGCAGCAATGCAGTCATTTTATCTATTCTCTACAGCTCGACACTATCCAAACAACTCATCTATCCTAAGCTAATCAAAATCGGCTTGAACACCATTCAATAAATGAACAGAACATAATAATCTGCAAGTTCTGCAATCATAATGAACCACATTATTGAGGCTGATCTAAATAACTGTGGCTGAATTGATAGTGTGTTGTGTGTGTGTGTGTGTGTGTGTGTCTGTACGTATATTTCGCGTACGACACGAATAGCCCCTTGTCCTTTGTAATGCATCCGCGCCACTCCATATAGATATTATCGAATTATAATTGGTAATAATCTAATTATCGAACTACAATAGAATTATAGAATATAAATTGGTAATACAATGGCTCTATTATGAATTGGAATAAAATTCGATTCGGAATGGTAGGTACCTACACAATAGCGTAATAAGTTTATCTGGAAATTACTCTTATTCTGTTGATATTTAAGTAGATATAGAGCAACAACAGGTTGATGTACATTTGAATGGCAAGAGTCTATTGAACTTTTTGTTCACATTTTTTTTTTCCTTCTTCTTCATTCATTTTAGCTTCCTGTTAGAATCTATCTACTTTTCGTATACATTTGGGTCAGGTGTTTCCAAAATGTGAGCGGCGCAGTGCGTTCAATTGTTTTTGGATGATTCAAATGGCCACTAAAAATAAAAAAAGGATTTCCATATGATAGATGGGAAATTTAATTATTACGCTAATATATTACCATTCAGTAGATTTTTCATCCCATTCCTATCCAAAAGCCGCTTTCTGAAATATATATATATATTTTTATTTTCATTTTCAATCATGTTATGGAGAGATGGAAGTTCTATTTATTTTCTTAAACTATACACACCCCTAAAATTCCTCCCATAACTTAATCAACCTACCTAAATCTCTTATTTTCTCGTACGTAAAGTAACCTTTACGAATTTAGTACAATCATTCATTTTAAAGATTAAAGCACGGCTCTATGAGCAAAAATCAGCATCCACATTTGACAAATCTCTAGAATCTAGAATTCTATATAGATGTAGACTTCGCACTTATTCTCATTAATCTGGCATAAATCTAGCCAACAATTTGTAGTAGCGAAGTCAAGTTTTTTTTTCAATTTTCACATTTAATCAGATTTTCGATCGAAATGCAAGGAGACGAGAAGTGTTCTCTCTTTTGTAATAATTTTTAAAATAAAAAATATTTGCGCATTGCTCTAAAGAACAAATCAATGACAGGCACAGAATAGACATCTCTGACTATTTGTAAATTTTTATTTGAATTGCACTTAGTATGTTCCGCGCAGCGCAATAAAATAAAAACTGGAAGCCTCTGCATAAAAATGTGAACTAAAAAGATTTATGGTAATTATGATGTAGAATTTTTCATATTTAATGGAGTATTGTTTGGAAGCAATTGTTAACAAAGAATAATTGTTATACCTACGTAATTTTTTTATATAATAACTTTTCATGTGTGTAATTTATTCATCAGTAAAAGGAAAATCCCAGATCAATGGAAAATTATATTACCTACTTTTTATAAGTTGCTTTTTGTGTGGTTCCTCTCCACCAGCTTCTTGGAGTTGGAATTAAAAAAATTAATAAAATTGTCTATAATTGGCTGAGCATTGCCTTTAAGAAATCTTTTGCTCGTCCCCCATTTGGTCATATTTAAATATAGGTACCCCTTCTGTTTTCTATAACACGGTAGTTAGAGAATTATTATTCTATGAGAATTTGTGGAATTTGGCAGTTCCAGTGTTTTTAACAAAGATAGAGGCCTCCGCTGGCTGTAGGTTACTAAGTAGACTCTATCAAAACGGAAAGCCAAACTTGTCATAACGTGAACCTCCTGGCTAATAATTCGATACGATAATAATATTATTGAAACCGTGCTATGGTATACCGTGTTACACGAAAACTTCCATAATTTTCTTATCGTGTTAGATATTAACCGTGTTGTAACAGGGCTACCTGTATTCCATAATAATAGTAAATTTCTAGTTAATTACTGAATATCTGGAGAAAAAAATCTCTCCTTTGGAAGATATTGAACTTAATTAACAGAGGTAGAGAAGAATTCTTTTATACCAATCAAATTATATCAATTGCAATGATTACAAAAATCCGACACAATGACTACCAATTGTATCTGAACAGAACTTGATTATGTTATAAAAAAAAAAAAATGAATAATCGTACGTCATATACTTATTAAATTCAAAGTTCACATTACGGTACTTCCGTTTGTATCATTAGAACGTATTCAAAAATTACCGCCAGTTAATAAACCACATATGTACTTATATACACTGAACACATATAGCTGGAGGGTTAACGAACGACAAAACAGAAAGGGGTCGGAGAAGCGGGGGGGGGGAACTAATCAAAAACTTTTCTCAAATAAATCAAAATCATAATTGCCCAGCAATCACTATCATCATTTGGTACGAGTTGCTATTTATCAGATTTATTTGGGATTACATTCAATCAAAGATGTTATATAGAGAAAAGAAACAGAACTTATTATCTTAATTAATTATCAAAAGGAGTCTTTCTTCGTTTCTTCTTAATAATTATGTCGAAAAGAATAAAAAGAAAAAATTAAAAAAAATTATTTCAAATTGGAATAAAAGTGGCAAGTAATGCTTGGTAATGATGCAGTACACAATGGGCAAGACTTTGTGCATTGTACATACCAATGAGTATTGTATTTTAGTTTAACCGACCAAAATACACCCATCATACCACAATACCAAACACCAAATCAAACAATTGAATTTCTCAATTTGATTTATTGTGGGTTAGTTGGGTGTGGCTGAATTGCCCATATAATCAAATAATAATAATAATAATAAATGCCTTGCAAGTAGTAATAGAAATTATGACCAAAATCAGTACCTAATGAAAATTTATCTGTTAAAGCTGATGTATGTATATGTAGGCACCTTCCATTATTATCTCTGGTCAGTTAATCTTAATCTTAAATTTTGAATAGAATTTTCGATATAAATTTGTTTTTAACCGAAAAATAATTTTACTTACAGACATTTATGCATCATAATCCTATTGGACATTATTCAGTCGTTCAACCAAAACAAAAAAATAAAAATAAAAACATTTTTTAATCCTGATTATTGAGCGGCAAGCAAAACAAATTGTCTTATATGCAGTAACGCGGTAACATGTGCAAAAGATGTAACTCCTTTATGCTACCAATTTTTTTTTTTTTTTTGTTGCTTCACTTTGCTTCTGATTAATTTGTCTGTAGGTTCGGTTCGGTTCAATTCAAGATGGATTTTTTTTTTAACTCATTTGCAAAAAGAATTGAAAAATAAATTACTAAATCGGATTACAATTTGAATGGCATGCAAATTTAATAAGAAGTCGATGTGTAACGAATGTATTGTATCTTAGACATTTATTGTTTGTATGTGTGTGTGTGTGTTTGTCGTGTATGGATTTATGAATTATTGAAATCTGTAAGTTTTTAAAACTTTTTTTTTTTGGATTTAATATTTTTATTTCAAGTCGCCATGTTGTGTATTTTTTTCACATAAAACAAATAGTTTTCCGAGATATCCGGGAAAATCTTTTTATTGTATTTTCTATATGCATTTTAGCCAAAAATAAGGAAACATTTTTTTCCTTGTACTTATTTGCTCTTTCGGCATTTTGTGCGTGCTAATACTAAAGACTTAAAATTTTTGATTTTGGAAACATCGTCCGCACCCCTTCTCCTATATTTGCATAAATGTTTGGGTAACATTTATTATATACAAGGAGTACCTTTGCTTAGGGAATCGAGGAGAAATCAAAGGGGAATCTAGAGCAATCTAGGGGAAGTCGAGGGAAAGTCTACGCTCTACGGGAATCTAAGGGGAATGTTGGATGATCTAGGGGGAGAATCTGGAGTGAATCTAGTCGGAATTTGGAGGAATCCAGGGGAAACTTAGCCGAAATCTAGGGTGAAGCTATCGGAAGTTAGTGGAAAGCTATGTGAAACTATAGAGGGAAGCTAAATGATAACTAAAAGAGTACTAAGATAGGGGAAGTATAGGGCGAGTTCTATTGCGGAAAATACATAAAAGACATTTTATTAAATTTTACAAAAACACAAATGAACAATTTTTTTGGCCGAGACGAAATTTGAATTTGAATTTGGACCTGCACCCATTAAGAATTTATTTCATCCAGATAGAGAATGTCGTATTAGCGACAAAGAAAATCCCTAGCAATTAAATATATTATGTATTGTATGGCAACAATTGTATATAATGTACTATATATAGTATCTATAACACATACGTATGTACTGTACATATACTTAATACCTAAACATCTAGATCCTATGGGATTGCCACCACATAAATTTGCCGTCAATTGTTAAGTTTATTATCGTTTTTCTAAGATGTGTCTCAGGAGTACATTATAAATGTATGGAAAATTTATATTCGCAAGGTATTTTGTGATGGTAACCCGAAAGAGGAAGTAAAGAAGTTCTAAGGAAAAATCTACGTACAGTACATAAATATATGTATGTAGATAGATAGAGGTATGGGCAATTTAAATAACAAAAGGAAGTTACCTAATAAATAGGATTTTATTTGGAAAGGTTTATCCGCTGAGAAGAGAAACACAAATGTTGCTTATTTCGATTGAAAACGATGCCAAAACGAAACAATTTTTTTTTTCTCGTCCATTTATTTAAAATACATCAATAATTAAATGCCATTTCCATTTAAAGTCATCCAATAAAAATGTCATATAAATAACGAAATCCTTCTATGTTCCCATCTACTGGTGTTTGCATGTACAAAATATTCCCCAATGGCCTAAATAGCTGGTTTTACGGTTATTTTCCTGATACCACATACATACACACACACACACGCATACATATAGTGCGGTTATTGTAGGCTGTATTAGGGTGCTTGGCGTTGACATAATATTTTATTTGACAAGACATGGCCTGTAAAAAATGTATAAAATCAAGTAAAATATTCATACAGTGTTCGTTTTATATTAAATTGGCAGGCAAACGTCGTAAATATCTTTCCGTCTCATAATTGAAATATTGAACTACTTTTCACAGGATTTTATCCAGATTGGTACCATGTTTTATTTATGTTGAGTATTACAACCGTTTTTAGTATTTTGGGGGGCTGGTGTTAAAAAGGTCCAATGATTTGTTGTGATGCTTGTTTGTGCGTTGCGGGGGATTTCGGGCTGACTTCAATCTTCAATCATACAAAATCTAAGTTATTGTTTGATAGAGGGGGGGGGGGGTGTGGGTCGACGAAAAGGACATTGCTATAACATTTTATTGATAATCAACTGATTTTATTATGAATTTTTTTTTTGCCCTCTTTTGCACATTATTTTATGTATATGTAGGTATAATAATGATAAAATATTGATATACTTGTATGTATAGAAA
This sequence comes from Platyura marginata, assembly GCA_026745375.1. NCBI lineage: Eukaryota > Metazoa > Arthropoda > Insecta > Diptera > Keroplatidae > Platyura > Platyura marginata. The sequence goes on from JANSTT010018225.1 coordinate 23,493, forward strand.
AAAAAAATGTCAGCCTCATCTTGCTTAACGAAATTATTAAAATAAAATATTTCTCTGACTATGTATTAGTTTTACCACCGTTTTATAACCAATAATTTATAAGTGGACACTAAAAATTATTATGTGCTATAAACTGAATAGCTAACTACATAACATAAAACAGGGACGTTGAACTTTTGTGGTCCTCTGTACCATATCGAGTTAATATGTACTCAGAATATCTAGGTAGGTATAATTAATTATTAATAGTCAAATCTACATTCTTTGTTTATTAGTAGGGTGGGGAGGGCGATCTTATTCGTAAGGAATATTTTCTCTTCTGTTTATTTTATGGAAGGATTATTACTCTTTTCCTCTCATAAATATGAATTCTAAATGTGTGTCTCATTATTTTCGTAAATAAAAATGCCAAAAAATCTGAGATCATCAAACTTTTCCACGAGGCAACATAATTTCTGCCATAATCATGAATTTCGCACAATTGATGTGATTTAAGGGTTGTTTAAAGAGGAAAATTGCTTTGTTGGGAAATGTTGCTTAGCTCGGATTAAAAACATCCGGTGACCTTGGCCGAAGAATAATACACTGATTTACCAATATGCGGATAATTTTTTGCTAAGAATACAGGGAGGTCTTCTATAGAGCTGCTGTACTCTTTCAATGGGGTTTCTAGCAACGCAGTCGAAATATAAAAGAGAAGCTTTGGTTTCATGTTCGAAATTTGGCAATTTTCTCACAATTCTTATATGAAATTGTGAAAAAATTGTAAATACAACAAAGTTTTTGTTTTTTGTGTTGGATAAAAGTTGGTTACCGACCAAATGGCTCAGTGTATTGAGTGATAGCTCTTGAAGCAGTAGATCCCGGTTTCAAGTACGACTGGCGGGAAACAAGAAAAATGTTTTTCTCTGGTGTGTTGACTTCTGAGGTTGAGTCTGAGGTCGGGTGGTTGGATTGCACTTAAAAAACAGTCTAGAAAATTCATTATCTTAGAATGACAGTGGTTAAAGGTGACAGGTGAAAATTACGCGAGCATTTTTAAGATTTCCTACGGAGAAACATTTCCTGCTGTAATTCCAAAACACAAAGAAGCTATCGTCATATTAATGAGATAAATATAATGTGTCACCAATAGAGGTCTGACATAGGATAAACGTGGGAATGTGAGGAATGGAGGGGAAGAGTAGGGACGGGGTAGTTTAGTATGAAAACTATGTTAGTTTTACTTCGCTCTCTTTTTTTACGAATGTGCCTGACTTAATTTAAAAAATAGCATTAGTGTATGGTGTAAAAATAATGTGGGCCACCGATAATTGGTTGATAGGGTAAGTTCGAGTCGCCCATTTAATTTTTTATATCAAAATATTATTGAGTCGACTAAATTAAATAATTTTTTTTTAACATTTTTTAATAACACGTCTGCCACACTTTACCTGTATCCATTGGCATATCGTATGTTCGATAAATGCGTTAAATACGATATTTTTACGCATAATCTTCTCCAACAGATTCGACCAAAATCTCCACTTATTTATGAACAAATGATTGCCCTTTGGAATCGAGTTACTATTTTACCTCCCCCCATCTGTGCATTATGCATTTCTTTTGTATAACTTTTTGATCTTGCACGTATTCAGTTCAAGGGGAGAAAAAAAAAGACCGACAGGAAATTCTGCACCATATTCGATCCATTCAACCAGCCAGCATCTTCTCTTATAAGCTCTTATAAGATAGAAATTGAATAAACACGAGTATGGCATACACCTGCTGCTGCTGCTGTTGTTGTAGTTGTTGTTGTTGTTGTGGTTCTTCAAAGAAAACAAATGTTTATCTTGGCAATTTTTGCACGTCAACAAAGATAAATAATTGTATTCTGACGGTTTCTGATATACATTGGTGCAACACACAGTACAGACTACAGATATATGAGTACGTACGTTACGTATGTAGGTACAAACATCTATTTGCAATTGCAATTTAAATGTTTTTATTATCTGACTACTTTATTATACATGCATTGCATATTGCAGAAGTTAGTTAGTTCGTTTGTTAATGCATACAAAGAAGAAATTGCTTTTCAGTTCATTACCTGAATTTATATAATCGGACAATTACCTATTACAGTCGGATGGAATTTCTGATAAATTAAAATCAACCATTAAAGGGGAATAGATAAAATAGGCAGTTGAAGATATACGTTTTGTTGTTAAACTATAAAACTGATCGTTATCGCTGTAATAAATTAAGAATATGTGGGCAAGACGAATTGACTATATGTAACGTAGTGCGTAACGCTTACAATTGGTTAAAATGGAAAACCAAACCGCAAGTTCAAGTTTTGCTTCCCACCAAAGCATTTCTGTTTCTGAACAGAAGTAATTCTTAAAATATATCTGGTTGGATTCCTTCTTTTTTGCTGGTGTTGTGCATTTCGTTTGCTCATGACTTAAATATATTCATCATAGTGATAAAGTTGCTCAAATTTAGGAATTATGGGTAAAATCCCAAGCGCATGCGCAACAGTTTTAAAGTGTAATCTAATCCAACCGCAGGAGGACTGTAGGTAATACATTTGTAGCGTTCAAATAAATAAAATTATGTCCCATTTACTATAAGGATAGGATAGAGTTCTCTTCAGTAGGTAATTCACTTTATTTCCGAACTCAGATCCTTAGTTCGAATCTTGTTGAAAGAAACATTTGAAAATTTGTAGTTTTTACCATAAATCAAGGTAAAATCAATACAGAAAGTGATTGATTTATAATCAACACTGTTTGTGGTACTTTTGCCAATAATATACAATGATTTGTAGTAAAATTAATTTTATACTACATATATATCGTAGTTATATAGACTATGATTCTACTATGGTTTACTATTTTTTAATATATAACTAATTACAATAGTATTTTTACCATGAATTACCATCAAAATAGTAAAATATGGATTTTCAATTAGTATTTATAGATATCATAAATGTAATAAATTTACTACATTTTATGGTAAAAAGTAAAACCGTTTCTACAATTTTAGCTGAATAGTCATAAAAGAGAACAAAAAACTTAACGAAACGCCACTGTAATTTTGTACTTTACCTTCTTCGGTATTCCCAAAAAAAAAAAAAAATCTATTTCCATTACCCTTAACACGCTTGATTACTATTTTATTATAAACAATTTAAACTACAGTTCATATTTAATATTGATAACAAAAGAGATGTGTATGTAAAGAGGGTTATCTTTGAAAATTACCCAAGAAGAACTAAAGCTTCCTTTCCTTAATTACTATAAAGGTCCAAAGGAGCATTATATGAAATTAAATCTGTTACGGATAATTATTTGAAAATCATATATAGCAACAGTTCCATATCTCTCTATACACGGATTAAATGGGGTATTCTCATTTGGCTTATTTTACAGACCAAATTCATACATAATAAATGTTCATTAGGTACATGATGTATGTAGTGTGTATACGAAGGTACTCTATCACCATAATATACACATAGGTACATATGTACCTAAATAACTTGTGTTCCCTGAATTATTATCTCTCGAAATATTAATTTTTCTATAATATGAAAACAAAAGGTCAACCCTTGAAGAGTCTCTCTCTCTTTCTCAACTGTCTGTCTAATTACTAATTACACGCACAACAAACATGAACATTAAATTAGATTTTGAAAATGCCATTATACGGCTCTCAATACCCATTTCAATTAAATTAATCTGTGAATTCCTCCGAAATTTAAATGTATGCAACCAGTAAGTACAATACGGAAGTGAATTGTTAAAGACAAATTATCCGTCCGCCCCCACACACACACACATACACACAAAATACATAAATTTAACATCAAGAACAACAACAACAACATCAAATATTGTATTGTGTTTGTCGTGTGGATGCCAAGAGACTTTCGATGAGCCCAAACAATACAATTTTGTGATGGCGGGATCTCCCATTTGACAGTTTCGTGTTACTGTTGACGTGAAGTCATGAATATGTAAAAGGCGTGAAAATCACATCAATCATATCAGAAAATTGTATTTTTCCAAATTCGAATTTTTCGATATTTTTAGGTCTTTTTAATGGTTTATTTATGACTTCCAAAAAGGATAGATAGGATTTATTATAGTAATTTTTTTTTTTTTTTTTTGTATGTTAAGTATGGAAGTGTGTATGTATGTATGTGTATGTATAGATGATAGATAATAATAGGCATCAATGAAATATGGATAAATGTAGAATTGGTATGCATGCATATGGATATGGAATAGAGAGCCTGAATAATATAAATCAGCATTTTCGAATAACGTCCACTCGGCTCATATAATGATTCGAAGCAGAATATACATAAAAGTTACGTATTTTATCGTTTAAAAATTTAAAAAAATATACATAAAAAAAAAAACAAGAAAATAAATTGGAATCAATAAAAATGCTGTTAATTAACCAAAAAAGAGAGACGAACACAAAAAAAAAAAAAATGTGGATGATGAGCTTGGTGTATAAGCTTGACTAAACCTAAACGCACGCACATATCTTTGGATGGGATTATTTTTTGGTATTTTGTGGTTTTTAATTGCCTCATTTGCATGCCCGCTTATCTTGGACTTTTAATATGTGGGAGATCGAACAAGTAGCCAAACACCAGTGTGTTTTTATTGAATTACAATTTTTTTTTTTCGGATTTTTTAAAGTTCAACGACAGCCAAATTATTTACTATCAGATGAGTAAATGGAGATAAAATACTTTTTTAATTTATATTTTGGATATATTTGTGTTGAGTAATTATCACTCAATATTAGTTACTTAAAGTTTTTTTTTTTTAATTTTAAATTTAAACAATAAATTCATTGATTTTAGAGATTCAATCGTTCAATTAATAGCTGTTGATGTTAAAAATAAGATAATTCAAAATTAGATTTATGTTTTGGCGATTGAATATTACTTAAATGAATTTAAGATATAAAACGGTTATGGTAGAACAACAATTTTTTTTTTAAGATATTCTGTTAGTTAATGTGTTGACCATTTGTGTTAATAAGCTTTACGTAAATCCTAAACTATTATCTAGTCGTAAATAGATAATGAATAAATTGTCGTAGCAGTATTTTATATATTTTTTTTTGTAGTGGAGTCTCGTAAGAATTAATCACCTAATTAATCGGATAAATCCAACTACAACAATTTTTTAGCCTTTTTGTGTGTTTTTCTTAACTTTGTAATATTCCTGGGCTAAAGGAGCCACTACATTACTTAAATCTTTAAAAATTCATTTATGATTAATTAATTAGTTAATTTTATAGGAAAGGAAAAATGAAACTTAGGCACGTGGCCACCTGTTGAAAATCTTTTTAATTTTTTTTTTCCTTTGTGTATTTGGGCCGGGAATTTCTTTGAACAAAATTTCCTTCTCCAGATTTATATGTTGTGTGCATAATTGCATATAGACGTTCTTACGTAGGAATTGGACTACACCCTGTTTTTTTTCGCTTTATATTAGATATTGTTAGTTGTGTGGTTTTTGGTGATGGACTGTACTCCTCCATTTTACTAATCTTTTTTCAGTTTTTCCGTTAATTCAGATTAATAAAATATGTATAGTTTACTTATTTTTTTGGCTAAGAGTTAACTCTTTTTTGACAATATCCAATATACAGTGAGTACCATATATATTCGGACAATTTAAATTTCTTAAAAATTATATGGAAAACATAAAAAGGAAATTAAAAAATTCCATTTTTTTAAAGTACATACATAATTATAAAAAACAATAAAACATTAAAAAAAAATGGCATATCTTGTGCGTCAAAAAGTACTCGAACGGTTAGTTTGTGCCAAAAAAATCATCAAATATAAGATAACATAAAAATTTGGTGAGTCTATTAATTTGCACACGTCTGTAAATCCAGGATCAATTGAAATTATTTTTTTCTCATAACTAATCCAAACAGACTATTTGGAGTTAAAAATATCCGATTTGCAATATAATTTAGCATTTAAATTTTAAAGAATTAAATTTTTTCTTGAAAAGCTTCATTAAGCTTATTTTCATTTATTATTTCATATTTCTGAGGTGGTCACAGGCTTAGTTTTACTGAGCAAATTTATTCAGATTTATATTCGGAGATCAGGGTGAGGTTTCCGATAGGTTCGGTTAACTATCATTGAAGTATAACATTGGAAAAATGATCCAAAATGCCTTCGACTAAAAAAAATGTATATTTTAGTCCCTTTGATCCCTTTTCCATAAATGGTTCACAATGTACAAATGTACACCCACATATACATAACAAACATACCGACATAATTAATTAAAGCAATATAAAATCTATTCCAACAGTGGTGTAATCAAAAAATTGCAAATTATCTTAAATTAAAATATACTTAAAAGACTTTTAAAAATCAATTAAAAAAAAATCGTTTTTTCGATTATATAAAATTTGAATATTAATTAGTCTCTTTTCATTATTTTTTTTTTTTAACATAAATTATATTTACGCCAGACAAAATTCATAGACAACGGTCAAATAACGTTTGATCTTTTTTTCAAACTGTGATACCAACTAACAAAAAATAAAAAAAAAATTATGTTTTTTTAGCTTTAATGTGTGAAGGCAACCATCTCATAAATAATATAACCAAATATTTGATATGCAATAAAACTTGTTTTTATTAATTTTCATAAAATTTATGACAAAAAATGCTAAAGTTTTCCTTAAAAATCGACAAGACCGCTTACTGTGCGCCTTGTATGGGCTTATACCAATTTTTAATTGGTAAAATATTAAAATTATATTAAAATATTTTTTTTTTTTTTTCTTATTCTTTATTTAATTTACGATTCATTTTTAATATGGCAAAACTTAGTCTCGATTTATTTTTTTTTTTTTTTTAATAATAAATGTTAGGAAAAAAGTTAATTTTATTTAATTTAATATCTAAACTCATTTTAAACGTTGGGCGCCTGATTTCACAACGGGATATTTCCGCGATTAGCTGCGCAAGACGGTTTCGTTTGTCTCACTCGAATTTGACACCTCTGATAGAAAGTATATATACATATATGTATAGGGAAATGCACTGGTACAATATATATACACGCACATGAATATAAATTAACTTATTAATATAAATTTAATGAATACAATTCATTGAACTATCTCGCCTTTGGCCAATCTAAATATCTGAATTATGTAAATTATCCGAAAATTTTTTTTAAATTAAAACGGCATCGACTTTTATTTTGATAATTGATTATACACCAAGATTACATAACATCTATCATTTTAATCTTCTAATTTATTATTGGGGGTATTCATTTTGATCGAATTGTTTTTTCTTTTTTCTTTTCTATCGGTTATAGTTATTATGCTCAATATTGGAAGCCGCCGTTTGGTACAAAGCAAACCGGCTCCAACTTTTTACTATATGCATGCAGTTTATCGATTTAATGATTAAGCGATGAATAGATTTTCTTAGAGAATACAACAAGAAAAAAAAAAAGAAGAAGAAATACATATATAAAGTATTTCAGTACAATACTGGCAGTATAATAAAATAAATTGTTTTTTTTTTCTTTACAACTCTATGATTAGGTTGTTTATATACTGACAATAATAGTTTTATTAAAAGAGACTGATGAGCGCACAAGATTTATTTTGCGGGCATTTTTTGTATGATATTTTTTTGCCGTGTAGGTTTTTTTTTATATACATATATGATTCATTTGTATATGTATGTGTGTATGGTATATATTTGGAAGAAAATAAAGCGTTTTATTTAAATTTGATATGGTAAAAAGTTATTAAAAATATATAAAAAGCTTAAATAAGATCTGCTCAAATTGCGGTTTAATTTGTTAAACTTAAGTAGCTTTTTTCTTGTTTCTTATTTTATATTTAAGAATAGTTAAAGCATTTTTTTTTCTACAAACATAATATTAGGTGTTCCAAATGAGATCTCTAACACAAACCTATAGATAATAACAAAATAGCAAGATTAAAATGACATTACTGATAGCTTGGCTAATTACCTAACACCATATATGATGGTAATGTCATTGCAAATGTAAATAGTTTTATGTTGTTTTTATTATAACAAAATATTTTTCAAAATGTAATTTAATTTTTTAATCGGAATTTAAGCCGTTTTATAAGTAAGTGTTTGGAGATAAATATGAAATTCTATACAAATTACTTGAAATGTTTACAAATTCATTGAAAAGATTAAGATTCATAATTTTACAGTGAAATTCATCGAATTTAGGACAAAAAAAAAATTGTTCAGATTTTTATAATCTTAAAAAATGTTGTGTTATTGTGCTGTCGTGAATTGTGTAATGGTAAATTGGCGTTGCGGTTAATTGTTAGACAATTAATTTTATTTTGAAAGAAAAATACATTACTTATTAAATTAACAATAAATAATCAGGTAATTAATATTATTTAAATTTTTTTTTCAATATTTAAGAGATAGAGTTTGTTTGAAATCAACTCCTACCATCATGATTTTGAAATTTTTACAAAATCAACACAGTTTACTTCTATTATTTCTTATTATTATTTTTAAATTGATTATTGCAATTTAATTAATACAAATCGTTAATAGCATTCTGTATTTATAGACAACGTTTTCTGTACCTACATATTTCTAATGACAATTTTCCCATCAAAATAAAACTTGTCTTCGCGGTTTTTATTCAATAGACAAGAAGCCATATGTTTGCCAAGAAATTTTATAAATTATTAATAAATGGTTGACGTATATAGTTGAATTAATTATATAAGTATGTATATATGTACATATGTATAGATGTAAAGAAAGAGAGAGAAAAAAATTGCTTGTAAATTAAAGAAAAACTGCACATTTAATTGATTCAGGAAACAAAACTGACAATTTAATGTTACAAAGTACTCACACACACACACACACATACCCAAACATATTACACATCAGTAATGATATGAAGTTGGTTTGAGACATGTTTTACTCCACTATGCTCCATAAGGTTATTGACATGATGTGTGTGTGTAATTGCCTGTGAAAGTCTCTTGTATTTTGCTGGCTACAAAATGAAAATTCCGCGAAAATCCATGTAAGTATGGTAGGCAGTCGCCTATTTTCACATGATTGATAATTATTTTTTCTTTTTTTTTTTTTGGTTTTAATTTTATATATTCTAGTAAATTACCTACTTGTTGTAATGTACATTATATGTTGTACAACAGTGTAGATATATGTTTGTATGTAATTTTATATGGTATAGTTACACGAGAACAGTAATTAGGCATATTTTCCTAGCTGTTGAGATAATTTATTTGAGGTGAAATGTGACTTCATGGAACAGATGGTAAATTGGTTGTAATTAGGGACTTGAGGTACTTATTTATGTTATAATATTAGGTACATACATGCAAATCTACGTATGCATATGCATGTTGATGTAGGTAGATATAGTAGAAAGGAACTTTTCTTTTATTGCGTCATGTTTGCCATGCTTTTTTTCCAGTAAATTTCTATATTTCAATTGTTTGTTACTCAAGTTTATCTAATTAAATTTATTTTTACTTTGGGCGCCAAATTGTTAGTATATCCAAAAAGTTACCCAAAAAATGAGTCCGTAATGTAGTCCACTGATGGTTGTAAATAGTTTTCCAAAATCTGAATAATTGTTATAAGGTAACAGAACCTTGGGGTTCACCACGTGGAAGAGGAAATTGAGACCGGAATTCTATCAAAATTTTGTGGTCAATTTTTTTTTCTCACATTTTTTGATAAAAGCTTTTGACAAGTCTAGCAACAAATAGATCTTTTCTTTACAAAATCTTATAAATATCATCTTTTGCCGTTAATAAAGTAGTTAATTAATTAATAATAATAAAACAGATGATAGATAAATACACAAAACAATTAAATGGCTTTTTTATGGGATTTACTGTATTTGATAAATGGACACAATGGACGGGCGGGCGATACAAGCTACAAAGTTAGAAAATAACAATTTTGCTTTAAATCTGAAATAGGAAATGATTTATTTTGAATTTTTTTAAAATAAAATTTTCGTTTTCTTGGGCATCTTAAACAAGAACAAGGACAACTATAGCAGAACCACAATTTGATTAAAAACCATAATTATCTATACTTAACTATACTGTTCCCGTCATATCATATCATAAATTGCATGTTCTTTACAACATAATATAGTTTCTGCAAAATATAATGATATTCTTTGAATCCCATATTTCAAGGTGCCATCAGGTTGGTTTTCCTTATCTTTTTTAAAAGTTACGCACCGTCAAGCAGAACGAGCTCCTCCATTGAAATGTCTGCTGGTTTTTATCCATAAATGTAACGTACACATCCTATCCCGGTATACCATTACACATACTGGTAAGCACTTAAATTTGTAGGAAATTGTGTGTGGATTTTTATTTTTTTTTATATATAAATTATATTAGGGGGGATGAATTTGCTAATGAATACAATACTTTTCATGCAGTGTGTTCTACTTGTTATTGTTTTTGTTGTTAGTTGTTGCTAGTCCTTGTTTTTTGGTGAAGAATTTTTTTTTAGTCGATCTACTTTTTTGGGGGTCACCATTTTATAAATCAATAAAACTACAGGATATGTATTTTCGTGTTCCGAGTTAGTAAGAGTTCTTTATTTTTAAATTTGCCATGTAGTATAAACTTCAAAAAATCATCACTACGAAACGGCTAGGCCGATTTTTATGAGTTTAAACTTATTTTTGAAGAAAATGGAAAACTTTTTTGGTAAAAATATAATTAAATTAATTTGTGGAATAATTTCACTGTTAAAAATTAATTTCAAGTATAAAAATAAAAAATAAATCAAATTGCATACATAAAGCGGTTTTGAAGTTATGATTTTTTGAAGTTAGACTACATGTTATACTACTAATTAAACAAAGTGAAATGACCGATGATTTGACTCCAATTCCAAACATAAGAGTTGTCTTATCTCTAAAAATAATGTTTTTCACAGTACGAAAAAGAAAAACTAATCATTTTGTGCAATTCTTCCTAGTCTCAGTATTTCTTTTTATTAATAGAGATTTTTTTTTCGCTTTTTATTTGGGGAAAGCAAAAAATAATTATCATTCCTTTTATTTTAAGGGAACACAGAGCAGAAGGTTGTGTTCCTGATGGTAAATTATATTTTGTCAGTCGAGTTAAAAACAAATTAATTCCAGGCGACATTGTAGTACACGCTGTGGTGCAATTACAAATAATTTTAAGGGCAAAATCTCGTTTCTTTGCATTAAATTAATGTTTTAAAATGTAAAATATAAATGTAAATGTTTTCTGTTAAGTATTTAAGGGTAAATGACCCGGAGTATTATTAAATTATATGATCATTTCTATAAGAGAGCATTTAACAATGTATACAAAGTGGGGGTAGAGTTAAATCTTTACGAAATAATGTAAATATAATTTGTTGCTTCCACACATTAATTAAAATGAAGAAAACTCTTTCTATTTGCATGCAAAAATTGTTGAACATTTCAAATTTTCGATTTTTTTTAATTTCTCCACGTTGCGGACATTTTGAATTGTAAACATTTTGGTGTTACTAAGAGTATCGCCTGTAAGGACAATAACTGAAGATTTGATGTTTTTTGACAGTTTTAAGATACTGGACACTGAATAAAAAATAATTTCTGCGAACCAAGGTCGTAAGTCTGAGTGAGTGAGTTCAACGAAAACGAAAGACGAAACGCGTAAAACTAGCCAATGAATCTAAAAACGTTTCAAGATAAGATTCGGTCACCGATAAATGGTTCAGCCAAGTCAAGATAAGAAAAGATAAGGCTCATATGAGCAGATTACGTTTTAAGGACAGCGAGTTTTTAATAGAACGGTGAAAGGTGGACACGTGCCACAGAATGGAAAAAGGACTCTACAAGCATCAGGAAGACTTCTGGACAAATGCCCTAGAGGTAGCTATATTCATCGATTTGGTAGCACCATAAACCCGAAAGATTATTGAATTTCGACTAAGTTAGCGAGTTAGCCAAAGGCCAATGGTAAGTGGGATGGAATTTGACGTTCTATTATAGACAATGAGACAATTTGGTAAATTAAATTTGGAATACCTTTGTTTATCCATATTTTAGACGAAGTTAAATCTAACCACAAAGATAAAATAGTAAGATGAATGCATTTAATATGATTAATATTTATATACTTTTACATTATACAATAATTTATAACTATTATTATATTTTTATTTATTGTTGTTATTATTATTAAACTTAATTTATTGACAAATTCGGCTTGAATGCGTATTGAAATTTAAATTTATCTAAAAGAAGGAACAAAAAAAAACAAAAAAAGCGAACAAATAATTGTGACTCAGCCCGGTATTAATCATTTTTCCAAGTTCCATTAATCTTGATCTCATAAACATAAATAACAAAAAGTTTCAACAACGAACAAACAACCGAACACTTTTGAATTGAGCTTTTTTATACATATGGCGGCTGGGCGGTATATCTATACTAAATAATAATATGTGGTTTGACCAAATAGGCAAGAATATCAAACATTATTTGTATGTATGTATATGTATGTATGTATGTATATTGGCCATGAATGAACAAATCATATTGGTATCAAGCCATTCTCTATAATCTCATTTTGAATTTGAAAGGTGCCAAGTAGCTGCTCAACTCGAATGACGAGTAATTAAAATTTTCAAAATATACATAATTACATTGTATCGATGTTAGTTGAATCTTATGTATGTATGTATGTATGTATGGATGTACGAGTATAAATATCAATATGTGGGAGTATCAATAATATTGGAGAATTTTCTGTATGCGGTGCAGCTTCTGTCAATCAATTGAGAATCGACTTCATATAGAGAGTACAACATGATCATTAATTAAAGTTTGTAAATTTTCAATTTGTAATTAATTTTTGTTTATTACTTATTGATGTAATGAATGAAAGATTAAATAATTTTTTTTCTTCTTCGAATTTAATTTAGGATTGGTTGTCGTTTATAAATGGCGATGATGAAATTAGATAGCTTTTGTTTGGAATGGAGAGTGATATATTGCCTTGTGTGAACTTTGTGGAGTTTTTTGCTATTTTGATTGATGAATAGATGGATTATCAATGGAAAAAATGACAGTTTGTTTAAAGACATTGATTATTGATGGTAATTGGAAATTAGTTTCTATTCTATGCAAAAATATATATAGGAAAATATAATGCCATAGATAACTATAATAAGTTGGAATGAATAATTACACCACAATATTAGGAATAATTATTGTTTATTATTTAGGTCATATACAAATATCAATTTAAAAATATTGGAACTATTGAAAACTATCGGTCAATGGAAAAGAAGATTCTTACAGATCAGTATGCGTATAGAATGGCACTAGCAAATATCTTTCACCTTGTAGCAGAAGTCTCACGGGAATTGGTTAAGAATTAAAGTCCGGGTGTGAAGTATATTACATAATCGTAATGCCTATAAATTCAATAGGTGATGAGATTGCAGCATGTAAGATTTCAGAATGATAAATTCTGATCTAAGAAAGGAACAGATGTTGTCTGAACAGGGGTTGTCTTGCCAATTAATTAGTAGCTTCCAGTTTGCCTCAGTAATTTTTGTGGCCAAGGACTCATTAAACTTCATTCCAGTAACTTCATTGAATAGACTAGGATTATTAAGTGTATTATTACATTGTTCATGAAAACGATGATTTTCTTCTTTTCATCGAGCTAGATTTATCGCTTTTTGGATTGTTAAGATTTCCATTTGAAACACTGAAATATGTTTCCCACCACCACCCCTAAGTTCCGGGGTCCACTAAGAATATCCTATAGCGATGACTTTTTTTAGTAAGGATTCAGTCGTTTGTACTCGAAACTCTTTTCACTAGTGTGTACTTAAGTAGTGTAAAGAGAGAACTGGCGCCGTAGTTCCTTAGGCCTCCATACACTTTTACTGATCATAATAAATCATTACAATGGGAATGTATTCGTTGTAGGATCAATTTCTACCGATGTCTCTTTGATAAACTCACATGCACGCCATAGGCAAATATTTCTAAGACGCTGAAAAGCTGTGATAAAATTTCAAAATTCCATTACAAAATTATTCTATTATCGAAACTTTAATTTTTACCTCATCTGTAAAAGAATCAAGTATAATCTCGGCATAAAAACAATTTCAATTATGAAGTGTCATACTTATCTATGTAAATAGAAAAGAAAATCAAGGAAATATACATTTGTAACTATTTGTTACAGCTTCCTCTGTGAAAAAACTCACGCTTCGCCTCTGATGCACGCATTGTTTACCGGGCACTTAAATTGATTTTAGAAATTTAATTAATTTAATTAAAGCGACGGTAAAAAGTAAATTTTTGTATGTAGCCAACCAAATGTAGGTACAGAACCATGGAAAAAGAATTTCAGCTATTTTTCTATACTGTGCATAATTATTAAATACATAGACCGACATAGTAAATATTTATTTTAAAAAATACTTCAAAAATATTCCATTAAAAATTGCAATAAGTTGTTCAATACAAAATAGCATATATTGCATTGTGCAACGCTGCACACCAATTATGTTGATTATGTAGATTATAGACTTTTTCGCAAATTTCCACTATTGCCCCTTGGGTTTTCAGCTGCGGATATTATGTACATATATATGCATCTGATATGAGAAAAATAGCACGATATAAGTATACCTCCATCATATTTTAAAAAGTTATGAACTAGAGGTCAGCACAATTAATTCACAAAATGCAGTTGAATTTCAAGGTATTTTCTAACCGGTGTACCTATGTTGGTCGTGTGTACAATGTGCATGGTTGAACATTATATTTTACATATGCATATTTTATGCATTATTGTTGCTCCCACATGGAATGGAAATAGCCTTTCTCGAATTTTTACAATTTACATACATAAATATGAATTTAGTAGAGCTTGTTTCTATATAACTAAGTAATATAAGTTATCTATAGCAAATGCAAATTTTACCTAACTATCATTGAATTTATTGATTTAGAGTGGATCAATATAGTTGGTTATGGTTATCTATATTTTTACATATTAAAGAAAATAAAAAAAAAATATTTAGAGACAAAGTCACACCTTAGTAAATGTAATTAACAATATAAGGCTTGGCGCAGCAATGTTTTAACCCAAATGGCGTTATCTATTTTCATATTTCCGAAATATAAAATTACTGGCCTTTAGTAGATATGTACTAGTTTTTTAGGTGTATTCGGTTAAAAATGTTGCACCTGAAATCCTGTCATAGGACTGCATGTGCATGTGCAACGATTTAAAATATTTAATGTTCAGTCTCTCTCTCTGTTTGTACTAAGTTGTATAAGAACAAGTATTTCAACTATTCTATGGAAATGGATTTAGGTGCTCTAAATTGTTTACTTATCCTTAAAAACAGGAATAATATTTTCCGGCAAAAAAAAAATGTTTGCCACTTCAATATCTCAAATTAAAAACAATATTTCTTCATTTCATCAGTGGCACCAGATCAAATGTTTGAAAAGCTATCCAGAGCTTTTTAATTTTGGTTCCTTATAGAATATCTGGAATTTTTTCATACACTGGTATGCTATCTATATGTTGTATTTTGACTGCGTAGTCGGTCTTAATTTTTGTATCTGAAAGAACTGAGCCTGTTCCGGTTTTTTTTTCTACCATCCTTCTTTGTTTTGTTACAAAATGTAGGAAGATTTTCTAAATTTTAAGTTCTTTTGTATATATTTCAATGGTATGCAGTTCTGATCTTGTCCGAAGCAAGGTGAGAAGAGCATTGTAACAGAATTGTAATCATACTTAACATACTACATATATAAAATCTCTCTCTCTCTCTCTCTCACTCTGTATAGACCAATTTCCATTCTTTCCGTTTAAAAGAATTTATAGTCGCGTGCCGTGTGTGACTGCAACCAACCTAATTACATAGCGTTCATTATTATACATGATTGCTTATAATTATAATAAAACAAAACAAAACAAAAATATATATAATATAAGAAGCACAATAAAGAACCTTAATGGCGCCATCGTATCAAAGGAGTAGGATGATGATGTCTAGAAATTATGAGTCACACTTATACATACTTAAAAAATTATCTTTTTCAACACAAATATAAAATTTTATGTGGACAAAGAGCCACACCAGCAACCCATTTCAATTCAATATTAATCTAATTCGTGAGAGTTTTATTTTTCGATTTCCATTCAAAAAACAATTTATGTTTATATCTTAACACCCACCTTTCAGGTATATTATGGTACTCGACTTATGTGCAAAAGAATACAAAACAAAAGTTTTTCTTTAGCTCAAAGGAAATAAAACCAAAAACAACAAAAAAAACAACAAAAAAAAAAACGAAGCAAGCAGGCAGCATACAGAACGAAAGGCACACGCTGCACTTCAACCTTACTAATAAAATACAAAAAAAAACCAAACAAGTAATTCACAAAAAGATTTAAGAGCTGCATAGTGCATATGTATACCTAAGGTGCATCAGCTAGAATCTCTTTTTTTTTATTATTATAATTATATATATGTACATATATACATATAATAAATAGGTTCATATGGCTAGAGAGAGAGAGAGTGAGATAGAGAGTAAAAATACTAGTAAAGAAAATTTACGTTCAATACATAGTTTCCAATAATCGCTCCTTTTAATCAAGTCAGTGAACTGGAATGAGTTAGAAATGCGCTCACGTGTGCATGCAATTGCAGCATAAATAGAATTAAATTGTGTATATATGTAGGTATACGGTGTGTGTGCACCTTTAAGCAAATAATTACGATATTATGGTATCAAAGTGGAACTATAAGTCTATTATAAACGCAACTTCTATTCTTTACGTCTATGTTTTATCGTTGAGGTTTATCTACTCGTATTGCATAGCTTTCAATAGGCAATGTCATTCCATTTGTATTGGAATGGAAGTTAAATCGAATTTTAATTGCAATTTATTGTTTCAATAGATTTTCTGTATATAGGATATTAAGTATTCTTTTATTGTTCTTATTAAAAATATATTAAAAGTGACATTTTGATTTGTAACACTATCACTGACATTTGACACCATGTCAAAATGGTAGTTTCTCATTTGTTAGCATGCTTTTTTTTCCCAGCCTTTTGCTATTTTTCTATACATATGGTTATGTATATAGAATATAGATGAACGAACTTGAAGTGATTATATCTTTTCGACTCAAAGTATATGTACAGATGAAAAGTTCTTATGAGTAATTTAAAACTAGAACAAAAATGAGTGAAATCCTTTCACATTAAATTTACAGCCATTATAAATTTTTGTATCGGGTGTTATTTTCTAAAAGTACTTTTATTACTTCAGTCATGAGTACTTTTTAATTACCATTAATGTTGCTGAATCATAAAAAGCATGCACAATGTCAAAATTGTTTGTAGGGAGTATTTTTTTTACTTAAAACGAATTTACTATTTCAGCATGTTTTATCTTTTTAATGGTAAAAATACTTGTGTTTTAAACAACTGGAATAATACTTAACTATAAAAAAAATACTTAGGAGTAAAATAGAAGGTAGTTGAAGTATGAATTTTATGTATTATTGTTCTTGTTGTAAGTACCTATATATGTAAATAATAAACGTTTTTAGTTTAATGATTTTTTCGAGTTACAATTTTAAAAATAGATTTTTTTACTTTAGTATTTTGTTGTTGTTGTTGTAAAACTAGTAGAAATGCTTTAATTTTGGTAAGCAAAAAAATACCACGTTATTGAAATCGCCCATAGAGTGAATGAACGGTATAGAGAAGTGAAAGAAAGTGAAGAAAAATAAAGAAAAGTGAAGGAGAATGAAAGAAAAGTGAAGGAGAGTGAATGAAAGGTAAATAAAGTGAACAAAAGTAAAGAAAAATGAACGAAATGAAGGAAAATAAAGCACAATGAAGGAAAGTGATGGAGAGTGAGTAAATGAAAACTAAGGGCAGTAAACAAAAGTGAATAAAAGTGAAGGAACGTGTAGAATGATTGAGCTCCCCCTATCTCAAGTTGAAGCTATTAAATTAAAATTTTTTTTTTGTCAATCCTTTCATGTTTAAGATAATGGACCTTAAAGGGTTAAATTATTCCAAAAAAACGCAAAAAAAGGTCTAGAATTCTAGATGTTCGGTGAACACCCTAATTGTTTTTTAATCTTTTTTTTTCATCAAAGAACCTTAGGTGTTTTTTCTATATACGAGTATATACATAGTTCCATCAGTAAGAAACTTATATGGGAGAAGGAGTAGTGGATTTTATCCATTTTTAATGCCACTTTCAATATTCAATTTTCTTATTTAAAAATAATTTTGTATGCTTGTGGTTTTTTTTTATAGAAAGAAATTCGTTTTATTGACTAAATTTTCAAGATAATAGCCCGTTTCGTAATATATTTGCAAAATTATGATTTGGTACAATTTATAGGATAGAATTTACAATACTTCTTTAACTATATCTACAGTTTTTAGTCTTTTAAGAGAAATCAGAAAGCCTATTTACAAAAAACAAAAAAAAAACAAAATACTTTAAGAGCTTATTATATTAACAAACTAATTCGCCGCCAAATGTATTTAATTGAGACATAAATAAAATTACATAATAGTTGCCAAATTCAATGTCTTATTTATAAGAGAAACGAAAAAGAAGAAGAATATTTCACATTCAAAATAACAACAACAACACCAACAACAAAACGTTGATAATAACAAAAGAAGAAAACCGTCATTAAATACAAGATTGTACAACATAGACATAAAGTATCGTTAATGAGTTTGATCAAATGATAAATATTTCTATATTCAAAGAACTCCAGAAATTCTATAGAAATACCAAAAATTCCCATATACCTTAACATACGGTGAATTAACTAATCAATAAATCGTCTGTTTTGTTGTGAATGAAGGAGATGGCCTCGCGCATCTCATCATGATTAATAATTTTTTTCCTATTTAAGTTCTCTATACATACATACATGCATACATACATACATATACATATTTAACACAATATAATCTCAGTATCGATTTATTTTAAAACCTCAACATATAAATAAAATTAAAAATAAGAAAAAAAAAACATTTTTATATTCCTAATGCAACACATTGATTGTTGTTAATATAAAATTAAATGAAAACCATCAGCCATAGCATGACTTCGTCTGTGGTCAATCGATGATGCCGCAAAATAAAATATTTTTTTTGTTTTTTTTTTTTTTCTCAGTGTGGAGTAGGTACACTGATTGTTTATGATGATGGAATTGTGGCTAGAGATCTGATGTATCTGGATGGTACAATATTCGTAATCGTACCAGCAGTGCATTTTAAATTAATGGATTTTTTCTTAAATAATGGATAAATATGTAGGCTTTAAAAAAATACAAAATAATATTCCCAATTCGCAAAAAAAAAAAGAAAGAAAAACATTTTCCTTGTGGAGGAAGAAATGGCAATTAATTATTTAAATCAATTAAATGTTGGAAAGAGCATATTTTTCTATTTAGGAATTTTGTTTTATTTCATTTTTAATTTCTGATCTGCGCCATTCAACTTAAATTTCGAAAACATCCTAGGTTTGAAAACAAATACGGCGGCCATTTTCAAGTTTTTAATTGTTTTATAAATATTTTTTTGCATTTTTTAATTTAAGTGAATGGAATGGTTAAATTTTTTTCCATTAATGGTTCAAAATTGAGGTTTGTAAAAATATAATTGACCAAAAAAAAAAAAAAAGAAGCCATTTTGGCTGAGAAATTACATAAAATGGAGGAAATGCTCTATCGTCTTGAAAGAAGAGTACTCCGACTAATATATGAACCAGTCCGGACTCCAGATCGATATCGACAAGGAATTAACGACGAGTTAGGTGGCAATTGATTGAAGGGTCTCTAATATCAGGCAGAATCAGATGGCTAGAACACTTATATAGAGGGCGTATTTTGCAGCAGCAAAAAACATTTTAGAATCCAGACCCAAAGGGAAGAGATCCGCTGGTAGACTCTGAACAAGATAGATAAATTATGTGGAAGCAGACGTACGAGCCTAGAACGTAAGAAATTGGAGCCAGATCAGTAGAGCGCGATACGAAAGTGGCGCGGGCGGCAATGTCCTTACGAGCATTTTCATCAAGTTTTTAGTTGCTTTATGAATATTTTTTGTACTTTTCAATTTGGAAAATGGAATAAGAATTTTGAATCTTAAATAGAAAAATGCAATTTCTTCAGACAAAATTAGGAATATTTAAATATAGTTCTTTTTATCCTTGGAAAGAATAATTATTTTTCAGGACTATAATTTTTTAATTATTTGAAAATCGATCCACAATGTCTTGACTTAGAGTTTTCTTTTTCTCGAAACCAAAAAATGCCTAGGCATTGTATTCAAATTTGTCTAGACGTTTTTTTTTTCTCTAGAGAAGACAGAAGACAAAGGCGTTGACTAAAAATTTAAAAATTAATTTTTGTTTAAAATGCCATTTTGAAATCGGGTACCATTTTGGAACAAACTTATTTAGAATCACAGCATTCTGTGTGATTTATTTGGTAGAATTTACTCAATAAAATCAACTTTGAAATGGAAAGCTAGTGCGCTTATGGTGTCTGTATATGAAATCGATTTACATTTGCAATCAAAAAGTAGGTACAAGGGTTTCGATATGGCGCACTACTCAGGTTACATACATTTTTAGATCAAATAAATTACAAGTGGCAAAGTTATTTTTTTTCCAAGTTTATATTCTACGCACAGAACTGTGGAGTGCGCTCTATATTGCTTGAATAGCGATTTTCCTTCAGCTATAATTAATTCTAATTTTTAGTTCATTAGTTTCATTATTCTTTTTCCCGGTATACGAGTTTTCGGGCTGCTAGACAGATATATGTACTTTCATGTTAACAATTGAGTGCAAGTAATGAAAAGGAATGATACCGGCGAGGTGTTGAAGTTAATGGAAAATAATTGTTGTTCTTTTTTTTTGTGTGTGCATGTTCGCTTGAATGGGATAAAAGAGTTTTTTTTTTCATTTGTTACGGATAAATTTCCAGACAATACCTACAACTAATTAATTTACGAATTTTTCGTTCGAATGACTTGAGTACTGAATAGGCATACAGGTTCAGGTTATACTTAGAAACACGTAATTCAATTAGCATACAGCTGTGTGAAACATGATACTTCTTCTATGCTACTTGGAAACGTTTTTTTTTATTAAAAATTTTTTAATTAAAAATGCAATAAATAAAATTGCTAATTAGTTTTGGTAATTCTTTCTAATTTTTTTTACATTTTTCTGAGAATTTTCCAGTATAAAAAAATGTGATAATTTCAAAAGAGATAATTAATCCAAAACACTATGTCCTTACTAATTCGTAGATGAATATAAATGCAGTGTTAGAGCTGTTCAAGGACACATAATGAGTCTTATTAGAATTTATTGCTGACTTGGGGTTACTTACTTTCCTGAACTTTCGCCTTATACACCACACCTTCCTTCATTCTCTTTTTTTTGTTTGCGAATTGCCCAGCCAATTTCTGATTTCTATTTTACGTCGATCTATCTCTTGTGGGACCTTCCTCTGTTCATTGTTTTCATAGGTCTATAATTTAGGATTCTCTTTTGTCCCATCCACTTGATTTTTTGAGCCTTGGTAACTACTCCGATTTAAATTAAACCTAACATTACATCAACATTACAAGAGAAGCCATTCCAATCCTAGATCTATCTATGAGCGCTCATATATAGATAAAAGAATTTACAAAACCGACTAGACGTAAAGCTTTATCAATGGATCTTAGCTAACTGTTTAACAAAGTTTAAAAATTCCTTGCTCAGATTAAAACGTAAGAAGTTCCTACACATATAGGCAGTTTAAAGCATCTGATTACCGAATTGGCATAATAATAGACTAAACCTAAAATGTTTGCTCTCGTAACTTCCGAAACAGTTAAACACATTTGGCTCGTCTGTTACTGGAAAATAGTTACAGGACACCAGAAAGCATATAGAATTTTAATAGTTCCATCAAATTTGTGTCACTTTCGCGCGGATCAATATCAGTGGCGGTTCCTCGTTACATGAAATATTTTTCAATTATGAAGTAATATCGTTAGAAAATTCCAAATGCCCAATTATTTAAAATACAATAGTTACAATGTCCCTCCTCTACTTGCATTTATTAATTAAAATTGCATTTACATATGTTGCACTCACTTACATAACTAAGATAATAGATATGAACACAAAAAGTACATACATCATACAATAATAAATAACAATGCATTGGGATATATAATTTAAATTCTCACTTGATGTGTTTCATTGCATAATTCAAATACAAATAATTTTTTTTTATTATAATTCTCTTTTGTTCAATAAGAAATAAACAAAAAAAAAAAAATAAATATTAATTCAAATGTAGAAGCATACCTTAACAAATATTATTTAAAAAAAATATTTAGAATTTTGATTTATAGTCACTGTGTGCATGGCCATTATATAGACAGAATAAAGAAAACCGTCTCTATCTTGCATAGTTTCTCTACACTAATACCTGTGGTCTCTAACCCGTAGAAACTCATAAAAATCGTTTATTTTTTATCGCGTGTGCCTCGCAGGCGTGACAGCCCCCGTTGTATATTTGAGATTGACTATATACCTACATATATGCTGTAGATGGAATAAGGTGGTAATAAAATAAATTTATATTTTTCCACTCGTGCCTTGCTCAAGTCCTCCTAAATAGATAATCGGATTCCAAAGTGTATATGGATATAAACAATACATATATATAATAAAAAGGTACATAAAGCATACTATATATATAAAGGAGGATAAAAACAGTCTGGAGCTGAAAATGTTTGAAGCCTCTTTCAGATAATCCCTTTATTTCAATTTTGTCAAAAAAGGATTATCCAAACGGCAAAAATTTCGAAAAACACAATTGTTTTAAGAAAAGGATAAAGATTATCTATAGCTGTATGTACATTGTACATATAAAGAATTACTTATGTCCTTTCGTAATCACCCTGTGTGATCTATATAAGGTTAGTCTGGTGTCTGCAATCTGCATGCATATTAACTATACCTACGCCTTGAGTTGCAGCATGATGCATTTCGATGTATAACTATGCATCTCCGTTTTGTTCATGTGCTATCTCACTGGTTTTAATGCAAATACATTTTCATTAGGATGGATCGACATAGTATTCGAAAAATTCTCTAGGATTAGAGTATTGAAAAAGAAAAAAAAAGATGAAAAGTGTGAAAATTTATAAAATGGAGGACTAGGCACATTTTCCTTTAAAATTCTTTCTTTCTTTTTAATAGCTTTTTTTCGGGACGTTGTATGTGGTGTACAGCAAGGTACTATGCTGCGACCTTTAGGTATTTTTTTAAAATTTACGTAAATCTTCTTTAACTTCCTTGATAGAATATTTTTGCTAGTTCTATTCTTGGCTGAAAAACATTAAAGGACACTTAATGTATCTCTTATCCGTTTATGTCATTTGTTCTCTGTCATGTTTAAAGCCGCCAGGTGCTTTTCTTGTTATTTGATATTATCATTAATTATAGGACAATGAGAATTTTGATACCTTTCCCAATCATAAAAAAGGTTTTCACGTCTATCATAGTCCGTGGAACGTCCCTAACCCTAATCTTAGTCAGCTTAAATGTTTTTCGCTTCGTTTTTGCGATTTTTCACAAACTTACTCCGTTTTTACTGGAAGGAGAGTTTTACTATTATTTTATCTTTTCCAGTATATTTCTTTCTCTTTTTATTTTTTCCCTTCTTTATTTAGAACATTTTCGTTTTAGCTTATATTTCACTAAGTCTTCTGATTGATTTTATACAAAAACATTCAAAACAACTCCAACCTATTATGTTTTACATGCTTGTCTCACATTAGGTTATTCAACATTTCTTCTGACCATAACGAAAACAGTCGACCGTTGCCGATGTAATTTTTACGCTTAGGCGACCCTACTTTTCTGTTTGAGGTCTTAACTTAGGTGATCTTATGCTTATACAAAGATTCAGTTTAAGTTAAATCGTTGTAGAGCACAAATTAGATTCATTCGCGTCGCTTTCGACTAGTAAATCGGACGTTTTGGCGTAAATTGTTAAATTTTTTGTTAATTCGTTTGTTTGTTTAACTGGTTGCGCATGCGCTTTCCTACATATTATTGTTTGTACGAAGTGTATTTTTCATTTGAATGGATTCTTTCCAAAGGTTTGCTTTAGTGAAAGTTTAATTGTATAGTGTTGCGTTTGTGTTTTTTTTGTTTTAAAGTTATCACGATAAAGGTTCAAGGCACCTTATTTCTGTAGCTGTTCGCCGTAATTAAATAGTTTTTCTATTTTTCATTATGTGGTGTAAATGATTTGTACTCAGCTACGAGAGGGGAGTTGTTGTTTTCAATTGAAATATAGAATCATCGCAGTCTATATCTATTTTATTTGCTGATAATTGTTTTTCCTGTTTTAATATACTTCGACGGTTGTGTATTTATATTGTGTTTTTGTTGCCAAAATGGTATATAAAAGTTGTTGGAAATATCAAATGAAAAAGCTTAATGTGGTTTTCTTGTAAGAGAAGCTTTGATACGATTCCAAATAGGATTAAACTTATATTAAAGGCTATGGCTATTCTGGCAGTAATTTTATATATAACATTGGTTTTATGCCAAAATGCGAATGGATATCAAAATATAAAGGTACGGCCGAAAATTTTATTTATTTTATTTTTGTGTGTGTTGTTGGTTTAATAAACTTTTAATTGAAAAATATATTATTGTTGGAACTGTTTTTCATTTCCCTAAACATTTCAAACAAAAATATTTTATATTAAATAATTTTCTTATGAAAATGAAAATCAATGGGAAAAATATTCCAAAAACATTGATTGAACTGTTACAGATTGATAAAAAAAAAATAATCTCAATTAGGTAAATATCTCACTCGCTCTATTTCAATGGAGAGTTTTGTGTTTTGCCTTTTCGTCAAATTTAAATACACAAAAATGAATATGTATGTAGTCCTGTTATGACTCCATTTATCTTTATTAAAAGTTGTGTTTAATATATTTAGTGTATATATACATCCTTTGAGAAATCTCTATATATTTTTCAAACTTTATGGAAAGTCTCATAGGTCCTATATACATAAATCTCTGGTATATGTTAAAAAATAAAAATGTAATATACACAAAATGCATTATCATCACTGACTTGTGTTTAAAATATTTTTCCAAAATTTTACATTATTCATAAACAACAAGGATTCATACGAAAAGTAGACTTGATAAGATTCTGTAAATTTGTTTTTAAACGGGATAATTAAGTGCCTTTCGGGTGTACGGTACGGTTCTTGCTTTAGGTCTGCTTATATTTGTATTATTCGTTAATGATATTTTTAAGTATTTTTTTGAGTGTCGCCTATATATTCACTCGGATCTTGGCCTCCTGTATTCCTCGTCTTTATTTAGTTCTCTCTTTCGACAATGACCTCCATGTTACAACTCCCATTATTTCGTCACTTGTCTCCCATCTTTTTCTCTACTTGTTTCTTTTCGTCCATTTTTCTATCCAAAATTCGTTTTAGGATCCTGTTTTTTAGCATTCTTTTTGCATGTTCTGCTCACAGTAGTTTTTTTCAGTTTTATCCACGTGGCCTTAGGAACTTAGGAAATTATGTTGAATTAGTTGACACATAATGTTTTAGGGTGTATATTTATTTTTATTTATTTGTTAATGTCTTCACTCATTCAAAGTTTTGACAGATTCAGCCTGATAAATGTATCTTTAATTATTTAAAAGAGAAATATGTCCTCGTATCAGAAATCCAAAATTAAATATTTAGTAATTATCGATTAAAGGTTTACTTTAATATTAATTTCCACCGTTTTAAGCACCCCTAATTTCAATTAAAGGTATTAACGGCAAAAATAAATATAATATGTATATCTACACCAATAAACATTTACGTTAGATCGTATTTTATATGGATACACAAGACTAATACTTAATACCATTATAAATACAATATAATATTATATAATTGCTCAGATCCTAAACAATGACTATACGATACTATCAGCAAACCCTATTTTCATTTAGGCAATAATAAGAGTCACATAAATTAACGAGTTGTTAATCATTAATCCCATTTCTCACACTCTCCCGTACATCATGCCCGCGCCAAAAATAGGTTACTCGCAAATAAACTTTGAAATCCATTAACAATTTATGGTGCGTGCTCGAAATATTTGAAATTATTTTGTCAACATTGATAAGGAAAAATTTCGGAAAATTTTTAATAATACAGAAAATTAGAACACTCTCTGGATACTGAACTTTCTAATCTTTTTGCGTATAGAAGAAATCAAAATCATTGAATATAATATGACTGAATTTGAATATTTTTTTTTAGCAAATTCAAAAACATATAGAGTGCGCCAGTTACAAAAATTTGATATTCTCAAAAAAATTAACAAATTTATTTTCTTATTTTGCTACAATTTTCTTTAGATGAATTTGATTTCCTACTACTTTCTAGAAGATAATTTTTAATAGACGAGATATTTTGGAAAAAGCAAATATTTTTACGAAATTAAAAGAAAAAATCGTTTCCGCTCTACATATATGCAAGACAAAATAATAAAAAAAAAGCTTAGTAAAATGATTGTGCCCGAGTTATAACAATTCTTACATTGCTTACCTATCTAACTACCCCACAGCGTGTGCTTAAGTCTCTAAATTCCGCTTAAAAATACCAAATTTAACGACAGCTTTTGGTACTGCCTCTGGTATATTCAATATTCACCCTATGGGTAATTTTATTGATTCAAATTTCATGTTTAAACAATAAAAAATTATTAATATCTGTAATAAAAGCAAAAAAAAAAAAAAAAAAAAACAAACAAACCACAAACCGATCTGTTTCTAAAGGGTGGCAACGCATAATGTTCTCTATTATGCTCATCGCCATTAAATATTCTGAATATTGTAAAAACTCTTTGTCACTACATTCTTTCCAGTGTCTATTTATGCCAAAAAAATAAATAACACAATAATTGATATAATATTGATGACACCATTAAGCGCAGAACCAAACAAAACCAAAAAAAAAAAAAAAAAAAAATCAAAAACAAAAAAAAGGTGATAATAATACAATCAATTCAAGAAATACTCATAGGGAAAATAACTCAATTCATCCCCTCATCTTTTATTTGATTTATGCGGGCTTGAAGAAGTGAAGATGTGAATATTACAACAACAAAAATACAGACAAAAACAAAAATTAAATTTTTCGCACATCATGAGGGTTCATTCAATTTCGCATTATAATCTAATGCAAAAACGATTAACACAAAAAAAATAAAAATAAAAAGAAAAGTTAGAGGCACCATGTGTCTGAATGAATCGAAAAGAAAAGAAAGGACGGTCGGTATAGAGGAGCATCCATAACAACCAGCAACAACAACAACAACAATATAGCCGAAAAACAAGAAAAAAACTTTAAAATGTCCGTATATACGAAATCTGCCAGATCTGAAGCTGATCTGAAAATGAGTCCTCTGGGACCGATTTACGGATAAAGAATGGCTTTTGGACAATTTATTTGTTTGAAAGCTATTTGATGTTTGTTTTGATTTAGTTTTTGGTTTATATGAATGGATATTTATTTGGTAGTGTGCATTGTTGGTGAACAATAAAATCGTGAATTTATTGCAAATAATTTTTATTTTACCTGTGCGTCTGCGATGTTGATTGTTCTTGGTGTGGGATACAATTTTATGATTGCCAGCACAATCTTTCATGTGAATATGTTGTAAACAATTGGTGTTGATGAAAAAAAAAATCTACAAAACAAATTGGCCCTGTCAACCATAATTTCGATTGATTTCAACATTATAAACCTATCAAATGTCTGTCATTTTCCGAATTCGACATCCTGAGGTTTTCCAAGTTCTCGACGATAACTTTCATAATGCCATAAAAAAATCTCCTTTTTAAATTAAAGACAAAAAAACATTGCACCGACGGATTCTAACTACGATTACGACGCGCATCAAGGAATGTGAAATTTTCTATTCAAGAATGTTAGAAATATCCTCGTTCAATGAAAAGTTGATGTACAGTAACTCTTCAAAATGTCTAATCGATTACTAATATTATTTACGATAACAAAAACAAAAATCGTAAAATACAAACAAATTATGGACACATGGATACCCTGTAGTTAGAGTGGTGGGGGATTATATACAGTAATTTTAAACTCTTCAGGTTAAACAGATATTCGACATTGTACCTTACTGTATTATTTTTTTTTTTATCAAAAATATGTCACTTCAATTTAACCTTTCTCAATCTATATAGACTCAATCTATTTTTCCCTATTTTTCATCAATTTTTATTCTGTTTCTATTGACTTTTTTCTTTTTCTCTGTGCGATATCACAGTATGGATATTGGCCAATAACAAAAATGAAAACGATCACGTCGTATTTATTACAATCTATCTATCGTATCCATCTATATACCTCTATATATTTAAAATTTGACTATCCTACTATATATATATATATACTTATATATTATATTAAAAAAATTGGAAAAGACTTGAATTATTGATTGATTCCCTTATGGAAATGATGTCATATATGAATAAGTTTATTTACAAAATGGGTTGACATTCGGGAATCCAATATAAAGTTTAAATATAAATAAAGCAGGAGCAAAATCTAACAATTTTTATTTATATAGAATTATTTAAAATATTAAAAATTGATGGATCTCTAAAGAATGGATTGAAAAGGGTGCCTAGAGTAGGCGCGGAATTTAATTTTTGATGAAAAATTGAGTAGATTATTGGGAACTATTCTAAGTACCTATTATTTGAGCAATTTTTTAATCTTACAAATAATTTTTAAAAACTTCGATCTGTTTTTAAAAAAAATCCAAAAATTTCGAAAAAAAAATTTGAGTTAAAAATTAGAGCAAATAATAATATAATAAGAAATATTTTTAATCTTGAAGTGAATGAATATTTATATAATTTTAGTGATAGTGTGAAAAGGGAGCGGGCTCCCTTCATATAGATGGGCCCATTAGACATCCCTCGCGTTCTGACATATCTTCGGTCTACAATTCCCGATGATCCATAAACCTTAGGATGGTTGACTAAAAGTGCGTCACGAATTTCGGACAAGTTCGCTAAATGGCTTCCAAGCGTCTATTGTCTCTTTCCCGTTACGGGTGGGCAGTCACAGAGTAAATGCTTAGCTATTTCTGTCAGTTCCTCGTTTCTCGTAATGCAATTAACCTTACGCTCAAGGAGGATCAGGTCTTTGTTCGTTTCCAAAAACATAGATTAGTAGATGGTCTAATCAGTTGCGGCGACTGGGGCGAATCCGGATGGATTCCTGTCCAGTGTTTTCCCTGTCTGATTTTAGTTTTACGGGATTGAGACCGTCTATGGCGGAGTTATAATAGTTTATAACATATTAAATCAATATATCGATACACCCTAATGTTATTAAATAAATTAATTACTTGTGATGAAATAATCAAAAACAATTATCAATCATTTCTATTTATGTACAATGCCCGTGACACACAGTACCATGATGCTGATAGATCTCTATAGAAAGAGAAATATATTCTCGGATGTTATTTGATTCCGAAAATGAAAACAAATCTAACGTTTCAATTAGTTTTACAATCATTTTACTGAACTCCCATCTCTTTCTCTCTCTCTCTCTATCTCTATCTCTCTCTTTGTAATATGACTTTATTATTATATAATATAAAACAATAATAAATATCAATTCTCCAAATGAAAATTTGTTTATTAAACAAATTGATGTTTATTAAGCGAAATTGAATAAGTTGGCATTTCATTTCAGTCAACATTAACAAAAGATTTCTTCCAGCTTGAATGTCGGTAGATATTTATTGATATTCATTTAGGTTATTGTTTATACCATATTCGATTAGGTAAATAAGTATTTAATATTGAAATTGTGACTGAATTCGTAGAATCGCTTAATAGTGCCGGCTAATGGCAATTAAAAAGTGCTAATTAAGTTGTTTTGCATTTATTTTGTTTACAATATTTATAATGAATAAATCGATGACCACCACACACCAACAAAGCAAACAACGCAACAGCAACAATGAAAAATCATTCAATATTATTGAGCGTAAATGTTTGTTTCATTTTATTAATGTAAATATTTTACTTTTACCTTCTTTTGATATCGCTGCGCAGATTTATTGTCAGCGTTTTAAATTTAAGTAGACTGCGCCATAAATTAACTCTTTATAAAAATTTTTCTATTAGAAAATTTTCTACATATATTTGTATAGTTAGGATGGACGGATGGATGACCGACACAAATAAAATTTCATTAATTTTACTTTCATCACATATCTCTGTTGAATTATATTTAATTAACAATGCGTGTGACAATAGGACCCATATTACGACGGAATTAGTAGCAATAATATACAAATTTTGGAGACTTTTTTTGATGAAAATCTACACCAAATTTGGGTGCATCTTTTCTTTAATATCGGACCTATAGGTAATAATGGTATTCCAAATCAATTCTTTTATCTCAGTAAATCTGCGCATCATTGTACGAGTAGGTACCATCAATTTATCGTTTTTGGCGTTTTTATGTGTGTGTGTGTGTGCTACGTTTTGAATGAAGCAATTTTTTTAATTTTTAATTTCTTATAGTTTTTTTCTTCTCATTGATATTACAATTAGTAAAAAATGATCTTATTAACACTAAACGTACCATAGTGGTCAAATGACCCCTTTTTACAACCACATTTTTGAACTCAATTTTTTCTCTTTTCTTCGACTTTACTTTACAACTATTTCTATAATACTTTCGTTTTTGCTAATAATTTTATGTACTCCACAGTTATCTATCGTGAGCGGTCTATTTGACCGCTTTTGTAAAAATTTGTTTATAAAAAATGTCGGGTACATTTAGTAATAAAACATAGCAAATTTATCGTAAAACAATTTATCTTCATTATATTGGTGTTACATATGTCTTCAAATATTGGTAACAAACTGAGAATAAATGGAACAAATGTAGCAAATTAATACGATTCCGTTTGACAGATACATGTAATAACCCCATCACAATATATATTCAGAATTGTTCCGAAATATTTCAGAATGGCGAATTAACAACAAACACTGGGTTGAAAATTTTGGCAACAAATACATGTAGCAAATGTAACTTGATTTTGGTCATGTAACATTTACATTTCTTACCAGTAACAAATAAGGTATTTTATCGATCATTTCTTACTAAGTATCTTATCTTATTCTGATGGTAACTTAACTCGTTCCTGTCTGTTCATATATTAGAAAATTATTTTTGTCACTACGGCCTAAACTCTATTCGAGATTTTAATAATGATAAATTTATGTAAAATAATTTTTTTCACGATAAATTACTTTACAATAAATTGTCCCGACAGACAGATCAGTTTTAAATGCCATAACACCAGTGGTGCTTATTCCTTTTGAATGTAGAATAGGAAATGAATTAAAAAATATTCCATGCACGAAAAAGGACGAGAAAATATGTATCAATCAAATACACGAACAACGATGTACGCTTTTGGGATAATACTGGCATTGAACTCTATAGGGATTTTGAACTTATATAGGGATTATTTTTTTGTTGTTCGCAACTAAGTATTCAATATTCAATATTTTTTTAATGAGAATCCTATACAATTCCTTGAAAATCCGAACGACTTTATATGTATAACTAAGCCTGAACTTTTCGGGTCAAAATGACACTAGTTAGATCCTGTTGATAGGAATTATTTTAGTTAAATTGAAGAAAAAATAATAAATTCAACATTGAATACAGCATGAAAATAAATACAGCACATCGAACCATGAAGCACACCTAATTGCAATTCATATAATTTGGAAATAACATTTAATTAATTTCCTTTTGAAACGAAATCCTATTGATTGTATAGCATTTGCATTTGGATTTGCATCACATCCATCGTATGGTGCCCGTCCGCCCATCAAAATCCATCAAACTATTGAATTACCCAAGCAATACAAATGTATGACTTAAAAGCATCGCAGTAACAACTTTATTACTTTTCTCTTTAAACATAATTTAAGTTTATTGCATTGTTCATTTCCTTTCGTTTAAAATAAATGAAGATTTCATCCGAACAATACCACTCTTCATATTGATGTCATTGTTTTCCAACGTTACTTTTTGATGTCTGGCGAAGACTAACATTGTCTAGATGACAATGAACGGCAACAATATTGTATACCGGGGCTCTGTTTACATTTCAGCATGTTGTCAACATAATGAAAAATTTTGTAACCAAAGAAAATAAAAAGGCAAGGCACATTTATAAGAGTGTTGTCCCAAAAAAAAAAGAAAAAAGAAAAGACTTCATTATAGGCAGGCTATTTTTGGAATTTAAAATATTTGCTACTGATAGAGAGGAGGATTTTACAAAATTTTTATGTGGAATTTAAAAAAAAAAGAATTTTTAGATTAGATTTGGAATTCGTTTAGTGGGAATAAAGAATTTTTGAACCATATTTTTAGTTAGGTGAGGATAATGTGACTTAATTTATATTACACTAAGATTTATGTTCGGAGATCAGATAGTTAGAGAGGGAGAGAGAGGTTTTCAATTTATTCGGGTAAGTAACTATAGAAGAAAAGGAATTAATGATTTTTGCTTTTTTTGACATATATTTTTAATTTAATTCCTTTGAAGGCTTACACAACACCACTAATTTTCATATGAAATATATGGGCAATAATTGTTGAAAAACTATTTAATACAGATTAGCTTCATTGTTTGAATATAATTTATTTTGACCAATTGTAATTTAATTACAGTGAAACTACAATTAACCATCAGCATCGAGACCGGGACGGGACGGATAACAGAAAACTTTAAACTACAATACGAATGATAAATATCGTATCATATATATTTGACAAAACCATTTCATTCTAGAATAATTTTTGATTATCGAATATATCCGTCATTGTCACAATCTAAGTAAAATGCCTTTGACGATTATATACGGCAAAACCACTCATGGGTTAATAATGGACTGACGGTTAAAAGAGTGACGGTTAATCGAAGTTTTACTGTATTTGTTGCGATTCTCATAAGACATATTAGGTATAGTAGTTCTTTCAACTTCTAGCGAAACATTTGTCAACATTATCTTGTTAACCCTACAAGATATGTATTCTATAGCACAATCTACCAATATTGCCATAGAGGCACATATGAGAAATACCTGTATTTTTACAAATTCTTCTCAGGGCTCAATCCACTGAGCCATTTGGTCGTGTGGCCATTTACAAAGTAAATAAAAATATTATAATAATACATGTTGGAAATCAAATGTGCCGCAAAGACACATTCCGGTAGTATTAGGGTTAATGCGTACATAAGCGATTTAAATTTAAAATTTGATTCAGTAAATAAATAAATAATTTGAAATACTCGTAGCAGTGTAGTTGGAATGGTTTTACAAATGCTACACAAAAACCAGTAAAGAAGTAAAAATTGGCTACGCCGATTATATTATACCCGTATGAGTACTTGTTTATTATTTACAACTTTGTACATGTCTATTTTGTCTGTACAATAAATTAACAAAGG
>JANSTT010018227.1:0-14390 GCA_026745375.1 Platyura marginata
TAATATTAATATTAAATTTACATTCCACATAACATAACAACGCATCACAACGCCTGGTACGATTACCGGAATACCAAATTTAATGTTAACTAAAGACAAGTTCTTAAATTGTTGTGCGTTTTTTTGCCTTAACATCATGACGTTAAATTTAACAACAATTTACGGGAATAGCCCTGAATATATACTATTTTCATATTTATCGAGATTAATCTACGTAAAGGAAATATTCCATTGTTGTATCTACTTTATTCATTTCTGTATGGGAAAGGACGATATACACTACTATATACATGTATACATACATAGAGATGAAGTTCAATTGCTTGCAATCCCTGCCAAATTGCTGGCAAGGCAAATTTTTTAATGACATTAAAGAACCCCACAAACAATACCTATAAGTTTCGTTTAATTCTTTACTTTTAAAACTCTTTCTATGATTATGCCAAAATAGCTCATAATTTATAATGTACCTACAATCCTACATGAAAGGTACAATAATAATTATTTGTGCTGTAATTTTGTTTTGTTTTTTTTTATATATATAAATATTATATAAATGTAACACAGTAAGGTATAGCAGATATAATAAATTGCAAAAATATAGATTTTATAATTAACCACCGCTTTAATAGCACAACAAACAGAATGTTTTGTAATTTAAAATCAATTAACATTTTATATAATGCAATGCAACTTTACATTTACTCTCTTAGGTATATAGTATACACAAAGTACAAATGTATATATATAATTAATATTTATGAACTTACATTTGTACATAAAATGTACTTACTCAGAATTTCAGAATTTTCAGCTTCAAAGACATCCTAAGCTTGAATGAAACTAAACACTATGGTTTTGTGGTGTCAGATGTTTATTGATGATTTATTAACAATTAAAGGTGAAAACTTGAAGTGAGACATATGTACTTGTACATACTTATGTTGTATGTCGCATATATTTCAATTATTTATCATTTTATATTTTGTACAAATAAGTGTTTAGTTCATTTATGTAAGAACATAGAAAATGTCTCTATTGCATTCCAAGAAGGAAACTTATTACATATAAATTCGAATTTTATGAGTTGGTTTCAATTCTTTTCTGAATGAGTTGTTGAAAAAAGATTAGTAGATTATGTAGAAGAATGGGGGAAATATTTTAAATTTCAAGTTTTTATTTTAAACGCACCATAAAAACGCTGCTGACTGTTCTATGAACATTGTCTCCGAGTTATTTATTGATAAATTTATAAATATACAGACAAAAAATTTAAAATAATACCAATTTCAACATATGAATTCAACAGAGTATCTCTAAAATCAGCTAATTAGAATTAATCCTTTTGTAATAAATTCTCAGTCTATGATATGAGACATGACTTCACTCTGAAAGCTTAATGTTGGAATTTCTCATTTTCGCTTTCGTTACGTTATTCGTGCTATAGCCCAGATACGACAAAAAACCAATAAAGAAGGAATAATTGGCTAAGCCGATTATAATATACCCGTATGTGTACTTGTTTATTATCTACGTCTACGACTTTGTCTATGGCTATTTTGTCTGCACAGGGAATGTATGTGTATTGAGTAAATTGAATACAAATGATTAAAAAGCCTAAGAAATGACATCAATTTGACGGACGGACGGACGGACGGACATGTGTATATTTCGACTTAGAATTTCACAAGAAACACAATATTGTTAAATTTTGTTTTCTACAATGACTATTAAGGGGCGTTATAAACTCCGTACCAAAGTTATAATACCCTTACCAAACAAATCGCTTAGTACATTCGAGTGATTGCCTTTCCAGCGAAATGTCCCGGGTTCAAGACCGACTGGGGATGAAACAAAGTGTTTGATTTACAAAGTATGTTGATTTAAATATGAGGCCGGGTGGTTGAATTGCGCTTGAAAATAGCCTAATTAATGACATTATCTCTAATATGGTAAAAACAGCGTTGAAATTGCAAGCATTTGTAAGGTTTCCGTAAAGAGAACACCTCAAGTGCAGTGCTACTTTCTTCCACAAAAAAGAGCTCGTCATGTCAATTGAGATAAATGTATTAAAAGGGACGACTAATGGGCTCATCTATAGAGACCTAAGAAATTTCGGGCGCTCTAGGGGGTCCGCTCTCTCTCACACTAACTACTATAATAAGCTTTACTTCACTAAACGAAATTAAGTAAGTAGATTATTTTTGAATTCTCTAAACTACATTGAAACTACTACTACTCACATTATAATGACAATAACAGTACGTCGACGAAGTTATTCGCATTATTGTCAAAAGAATTCCTAAATTGGTATGTAACAATATTCAAATCACCACATATAGAAAATGGGCAGACGTCCATAACATTATAGTAACAACTTACAACACCACTGGCTTGGCACAAAATCGCCCTCAGTCTGATAATTTGATAAGTTTATTAAAATTCAAAACAAATATTTCTGAAAAAAAGGAAAAAATAATAATAAATTATTGGAAAACTCTCAAGGATAGGGTGGGGGTAAAGTTTCAATTGCAAACGTTGCCCTCTTTAAAAAAAATGGCAGCGGGTGAGAATTTTGTTTAATTAAAATCATTCTATATATATATAGTATGTATGTATGTATGTGTGCAATCGTTACCTATACGTACCGTCGTAGTGTTATAAATATAAAATTTAATTTTGTAAAAATTTATTTTTCTTTAGTTTTGCTTGTACAAATGTATGTAGGTATGAATGTTGTAGGTATATTTGTACGATATACATAATCAGTTGTATAACTGCAATTTTTCATTATACATATATACATACATATATATATATATAGCATATATGTATGTATGTAAGGTATAGAGTTATATTTTTATTCATATGAAATAGAAGTAATAAATTTCACCACACCGTTCCGCGATGTGTACCTACTACAGGAAAACTTTTCGATCGTTAGATATGAATTTGTAATATCAGTTTACGAATTAAAACCAATAAATTAAGCAATTGTAATAAATAATACAATAAAAGTTATAGGTTGCAAACACATTTTATATACCTACAGAGCATACATACATACCTACATACTTTAGCAAAACAAATTTTCAAATGTTTTACAGGAATATAACACATGTGTATTCAACATACATATATCCATCCATACATGTCCATACGTAGCATAATTTCATGTAATTTAAAATTAATAACACATGTACATACAGTACATATGCTATTTTATTTTTAAATCAACATTCAATAAAGATGGGTTGGGTATTGGGTTAATAATGGCACGAGATTGTGGTATCTCTTTATCTCTCTGTCTCTAACTATTTTTTTTATTTTTTTAAAACTGCTTCAAAAAAAAAAAAATCTCCCATGGCCACTACATATCGCTCCCTAAATAATTTTGCAGCTTTAATTATATAAAAAACAACAATCAAGAAATTACTAATTACACATTCAATTTACTTCCACTTTCTTTCAGATTATGCAAGTTTACTTAAGCTTAAAGCACCAACATGGACCCAAACACAACTACGTGATGCAATATCATCGGTCGTAACACAAAAATTACGTTTTACACAAGCATCAGCTCGTTTCAACATTCCAAAAGGCACACTGTACGATAATATTCTTGGAAAATCTAATCGTATGCAAGTACTCGAAGAAGCCGGACTAGATGCCGGTGATGAAAAATCGATTTTAGAATTTTGCTGTGATTCAACATATCCGCCATATAATCGTCGAACAAAAAAACCGCTGGCCGAAATATTGGAATTTGCCCAAAATCTAAGTAAATCACCAATCAAACTGTTTAAGACAAATAGTAAATTTGGTTTTCGATGGTGGTGGGCATTTTGTAAAAAATACGCAATCGTTTCGTTGTACTATGATTATAATTCGAAACTGGAATCAAATGAACTTTATCCGAAATATGTTTAATTCGATTAATTTAGCGATACTAAATTGTTATTGTTCTAAAGTACATAAGTAATGGATCTGAGAAAGTGATCCATATTTTTTTCATTTCTGATTCCAATTTTATTTCAATATTATTTTTGTAGGGTTATTATCGTAGTTATCCGAAAAAAGGCGTTAGAAATTTTATTCGGTAGAAAATTATTAGAATCAAGTAAAAAAAAAATAATTATTTTTCGGTCAAAATTTTACGACTGTTGATCATTCCAAAAATTGTTAATCTTTTTTTTACTGAAGTTTATATGAACAATAATTTACGTTTACTGTTTTATCAATACTCGCTTCTAGTACCGTAATTTCCCATAACTTTGGTCCAATTGTACAGAAAAAAAAATAGTAATAGACAGAATATCCTCTCCAGATGCTAGTGTAAAGTGACATACATCGGTATTTACATTGATGATGCAATGAGTAAAATTAAAAACATGGAATAAATATCGGTTTTTTTTAAAAAAATAAGAAAATTGTCCAAAAATAGTAAGTATTGGTGATAAAATTCTGTTAGTAGTGTTAAATTTTCAATATTTTCATTCGATGTAGTTAGTATTTAACAATATTGTTAAATTATTTTTTAACACGTTGACTGCCGACTACGAGATAACTCGTAGATTGCGTTCTTTTCTAGGACAGAAAATTTCTGTTACAGAAGCGAACTACAAGATAATTAATAAGACCTTTTTTTTAAAAAAAACACATTTTAACACATGATAACTATGCACTAGAATTAGAGTTTTTAATAATATAATGTGATTAAATCAAATTGTCTTTTTAGGCCAGATTTCTGAAAATTGCCGTGGCAGTCAACGTGTTAAGCTCGGTTTTACAATAAAAAAGTAATGCAACATTGGTCCATTTTTGCTTAACCAAAGTTGTGGAAAAAGAAATACTAATTTTGTAGGGTCAAAAATGGAATCTTCTTTTGTAGAAGAAGAAAATATTTGTATGAAATGAGGTCGAAGGGGTGGATGTAAATAAATAAGACTTTAAATGGAAGGGGGTAAGGAACACACATTTGAGACTATTTTTGGTATTGAAAGCAGGCCTCTGTATTAAACATTTTTATATGAGGGAAAGAGAACACAATAATTTACCACTCTATTGTTTGTTCTACAGAATACACATTTTTCCATCAAATTAACAAAATTAAGTTAAGTAAAAGGATAATCGAAAGGAAAAAAAATCAAATATAAGATATTTAAAAATTCTATGATAGTTTTTGTATGAAAAGTGGACCAAAGTTATGGGAAATTACGGTATGTTTGTTTTTTTTTAATTAGATGTAAGAAAATCGAAAAAAAAGAATTGAATTTGAAATTTTAAAAATATTTTTTCATAATATTTTATACGGTGCTACATTTTTTAATGTGTTTTTAGTTTGTTTTTTGAATAAACATCACAATTAATTTTTTGTTACATTTTCCTATTGATGCATTTTCAAGTGAGGATATAAAAAATATAAAATAATTTAGTAGTAGTCTATCGATTAAAAATATTCCTTAAGAAAAATCATTACCTTCAATTATAATGACTGAAATGTATCCACAATATTACTGATTATTTATTTGAGTGTTGATAGTAAGTTGTGCGATTTGATTTGAACTGTATTAAAATACATCATACCGTACGGGTAGCTTACTGGTCATTGGACGCGAAATTCAAAGATACTAAGTTTGATTCCAGGTCAGTTGATATGGAGTTTTTTTCAGATCGCATTTCCATCATCATTTAATAAAAATAAAATTTAGTGAAGTTAAAATCACAGGCTACGTATCGATTAAAAATATTCCTTGTTTGACAAATGGAATTTTTTCTGAACTTCATTTATGTTGCAATTTACACTAAAAATCACGTATCTCTTTATCAAAAAGACTCCATCACATTTTTTTGGTTTTTGAAAATACCACACAACACACAATTTTTTAATCAACAAAAAACTTAACCATTTTTTCGATACTTTGAATTAAATAAATTTTAGCAAGAACATTGGATTTTAACAAATCATTTTTTTACCGCCACAATGAAACAATTTGTAGGTTTTAAAAAAATTGACAATTCTCGAAATCACTTGGAATGTATAAATTAATTTTTTTTTAAGTTTAACTAAAAAATGTAATCAAATGAATTTTTTTTTTTTTTATGTTTACCTCTGTTAAGTTAATCACAAATGGAATTAATATTTATAAGTTTTAAGAATAAATTTAGCAAATAATGTTATGTTAAAAAATACATATTTCCGAAAAGTGTACATTCCAAATAAATTTTGTATTATTATTTTTTTCTAAAATTGTTATTTTTATTTTAAACTTTCTCTTAAATAATATTTAAACTTACGAATCGCAAATTGCACAACATAACACAAATGTTTTACCAAATCAAAAGTGTTCGAATTTTAAAGTTGCTGACAATTTTAGTCTCACTTAAATTGCATCGTATTGATATTTTCGCACAGTAATTTTCAATTCTTAAACCACAAACAAATAATTATATCACCGTTACATTATTCATAATTAAAATAATCACGCAACACAAGACAGGTGTAGGTACGTACATACATATAACCAGTAGTTGTAAGAAATTGACCGATATAAAGTGATAAATCATACAAGTTCCTTTTTAAAGTTACAATTTATGAAACAGTTCCTCTCATAAATTGTTTTCTACAGAGGCGATGGCGACACATGAGAATTAATGCTCACAACATAAAAAGAAAATATAAATATGTTATAATATTAGCATTGTTTTATGTTAGGGGAGTGCGAGAATGTTTGTTGAAGTTTAAAGAAAAAGTTTAGTTGGTGAACAGAATGGTGACACGAAACCTGATAAGAGTGTGGTTAAAAGATGGCGAGTTCGATAAAAACTGTTAAATAAAACATATTTTAAGACAAAAACATATGTTTATTCGTATAGGAGCCTAGCATCAAACCGTGTAATAACTGATGGAGTTTGTAATGCTCATTAATATTCACCATCGTCTTTCTCGTGAAATTTTATGTCAAAATATGTATGTATATCCTACCACCTGTGATCAAGATATTCCAAATAGAGCAAAGACGTAGATAATAAATAAGTACCCATACGGGTATATTAAAATCGGTGTAGCTTTCTTACTGGTTCAGTTGGGCTTACTTCAGTAAACAAGGTTTAAATTCAAGGCTCTCTTAAATAGCATATGTATAGATTACACCAAAAATTCAATTTAAGTAATTTTATTTAAGATACTAATCTTATTTTTGATAAACCATCTCCCCCTCCCTCCTTATGTAAAATAAATAGCCTGAATTCAAAGAATAAAATTAAATAAAGCATAATGGTCAACTGGCATCAGGTTGATGATAATATAAACAAAATTGAAAATGAAAAAAGAAAAATTCAATTACATATTACAAAGAATTGTAATGAAATGTAGTTTACATTCTTTTTTCGAAATTGTCTGAGCCATTTCTTCAAATGTCCACAAAAGATTTTGATTTTTTTTTTGTCTTTTGAGTAAATGGAAAACAAATCATTACTTGAAAATATGTTATGTTTTTGAGCTTGACAATTTTCTTTCATAACCATTTTCTTCATAAATGTTATTATGTGCATAATGCATATACATACAATTATACATTTATATATACATAAGTATGTATATGAATATAAAATATGTACATTTCTTTTACCTCAGGTCTTGTTTACGGTTAAACTGGACTGATTGGTTCGGAAGTAAACGTTAATAGATTCATAGATAGAGGAATAAGGATAAGGATGAGGTGACCTTCTTTAGTCACAAACGCAAATCAGACACAATAAAAAAATAATGATTTTATTTTATTTAAAAAAAATGAAAATTATATACATATGTATATGTACATACATACATATTTATAGGAAGTTCACTATGTCACTATGTGTTGGATATTGTTCTGTCATATCTCCAATCGGGTTAGTGTATATGGCCCTAGATATTGCGTCTCCAAGAATATATTCTGCAGGTTCGTCTTCTTCAAGACAGAAACGCCAGGAGCTTTCTGGTTCTTATCCAATTTTGTTGAGATGGTCCAGTTGAGAGTTCTGTCATTATGCTTAGGTTATTTCTGTGAAGCTTCAAGAGCCTGTCAGAGTTTAGTCGCGAATAAAATGGAATAAACTTTTTCGCGAATCTTTGGCCTGGGGTGATTTGGGGTCAAATGAATTTGGATCTTGTACCTTCTCTTGCAAAGGCATCAGCAGGTTCGTTGCCAAGGATTCCCTCATGTCCTGGCACCCATAGTATAGTTGATTCTATTTGTCCTATACTAGCGTTGATTTTATTATATGAGGAAGGACTGAATGAAATAAAAAAATGTCGCCAATATCGACACTATGATTCTGTGAAAATGAGTTGTTCTCCCTATTTTGTTAAACATAAGCAGTGTCAATCGTATAATAACAACTGGAACAATCGGAACTCTATAAACTTAATCTTAATAGATTGTAAACATCGTACATCGATGCTAACATATCCCCTTAAGCATTTGGAAATCCAACATCATAAAGTTATCAAACATGTTCTGTCCACTTTATGCAAATGATTTTTTTTTTCTCCAATTCAAATAGAGTAACCTACATGAAATTGAACAATGGATATGTTTCAAGAAAAGGTGATCGATGCATTCATATAGTATAGGAGGTTATTCAACTGGAAAGTTCATAAATTTAAAATATTTGAATATTTGAAATCCAGAAAAAACAAATTTTTGTTTTTTTAATGCAAACTAAATATTCATCCAATAAAGAATATTAAATGAAGAGGGATCCGTATAAAGAACTGCAATCTCTCCTCTTTTTTGCCACAAGTATGCCTATTAATGAATATTTTCTGTTAGAAGAAAAACAAATAAATAAAACATTGTACAAATGTATCTCATAAAAACTGGAAAAGAAATGTGCTTGAACTAATTGCTTTGCTATGCAAATTCAGAGTAATATAAATATTCGCAGATATGTACTTTAAAATTTTTTTTATTTTTTTTTAAATAACTACAGCAATTAAATCAATGCAAAAAATTAAAATTTTAATAACAAAATTTGTAGATCTAGGTACCTTTTATAATAAATTAATTGTATCCATGGCTACAGAAGTATGCAATTTAGTTAATTTTAAAAATAAGATCAATAAATAATTAGTAAAAAAAAAATCACTAAGCTGAGCTATAAATTCAAGTTTGTTGAAGTATACGAATGTGAATCCACGTTTTCATTATTGAAACATCAAAAGAATAATATATTTCCATTGCACCAATTATAAAAGCTTTGTTTCAAAGTTAAGAGACTGCTCTTTGTTAAGAAATAACTGATGTCAGGAATACGTCATAAAATATTAATTATAAATTTTATATATGTAAATAGGAATGCATAATACAGTACACACATTTAAGTACACAGAATAAAAATTCTTGATTTATAGGTTTTTAAAAAAAACATGATGATGTATCGAATAAAATAAGGGGAGGGGTGTAAATTGGAACCTTCTCGCATATTAGTGGTCAATAAAGATCATAAACAACAAAATCTATCAATATTGTTTTTCATGTTAATTTTTTCTATTCAGCATACACAAATAATATGTTGACAAAGCCTTATGCCTAATCTAAACTATATTATTTTTGATAACCATGAAATCTTTCTCTTTCTATTCTATTCTACAATTTTACATTTTCTCTTTTTTTTTGGCCTTTGGCATAATCGCCAACAGTGGCACAAACATGAGGGGAAGTAGAATTGAGAAAGTTTCCTTTAAATTCTGTCTGACAGGGTGACTTTTAGTACTTTTTCTATAATATACAAAAAACGTATAGAAGGACACAGTCCTTAAATTAAAGAATACGTGAAGCTAAGTATAAAGTATTTCAAAAAAAAGTAACAATAGAAATTAGAGTAATTAATAAATAGAAGATAGATTATGAAGGATGAAAAGTAAGAAAAGAAGGATGTTAGATAAGCGGGGAAGGAAGAAAAGAGAAAGAGGGACGAATAAGAAAG
Organism: Platyura marginata; assembly: GCA_026745375.1. NCBI lineage: Eukaryota > Metazoa > Arthropoda > Insecta > Diptera > Keroplatidae > Platyura > Platyura marginata. The sequence goes on from JANSTT010018227.1 coordinate 9,973, forward strand.
TGGAAAAAAGAAAAGAATAATGAAGAAAGAAAAGAGAAAGAATATCTATTTTACGTTTTAAAATGACTCAATCACTCCTTTTTAAACTTCTTACAAGTGGAAATACTTCTGGTAACAGCAGGCAAAGCATTGAAGGTAGCAATCCCACGAACAAAAAATGACCAATTGTAATGGTGAGTAGAATCACGCGGTATTATAACCTGCGACAATCTAGCAGAATGTCCAAATTCCAAGATATCATACTATGGAGAAAAACACAATGTCTATATTTATAGAAATCGTTTAGAGAGCAGCCCAAGAAAATAATTATATATAAAAGTAGCTAGTTGAAAGCGTTTTTGTTCCGCCCTGTGTTAAAAATTCTGACATTTCTGTTTATTTTCTCTCACGATACAAAATGTAAACAATCTTTTACCATTCAATAAAAGAGAACCAAATTATTGGACTCTTGCTAAATTCTCCCTCATAAATGATACAGCGTTTTTTCAGCATGATTTTGCCACGATTAAATAATATAATCTAGTTGAGGCATTACCGTTTTCCCTAATACAGAATGCAAACCTTTTGTGATGATCCAACTTTATGTAAAAATATATTTTTAAATGCTTTTTAAAAATGCTGAATTAATTTTACAATTCCTTATTCAGTACTATTCAGCGCATTAAAAGTTCAAAGATAGCTTAATAAAACCACATGTATGTATTTGTATAAGTATATCTTATCACACGGATACAAATTAAGAGACAGAATTAAAACTTCTAGAACCCGAACACAATTTCATTGCAAGTTGACCTAAAAATGATTGCGGAAAAAACAACAAGCTGCTACAATTAAAAATAAAATCGAACTAAAGATCGTGCAAACATACTTAGATCTGCAGACAAATTCTGGTCGCAATTTACGTATTCTGACGTTTACGGCTACGATAGAACCGCACAAAATAACGCGAATGCGCAGTATGAATTTCCAAAATTTTTCCATCCGTTTCGTTTTAACAGTATATTGTTGTTCATATTTGAAAATTAATTAAATAAAATATTTTATTTTGACAAATGAAATTTTTTTTTTATATTGTTTGGTTCGTAATGGAAAGTTAAGATGAGTCGTTGTTATTGTGGAAACATTGAAATTTAATTGTATGTTTTAATTTTCCTTTAGTGAACTTAAAGATAAAAAAATACATTTTATATTTGTGCCTCACAATATTATTAAAATGTTATCTCACAACCTCGAGAGTTTGACAGAGCGTGTGAGTATTTGACAGATTGTGAAAAACGAAGAACCGATTACATTTTTTAAGGCAGTGTAATATTAACCGCGACTGTCTGCTGCCACTTCGTAAGACAAATTCATTGATACAAATTGCTCAACACATTTATACAATTTTCTTGTGCATATACGTAGCCGTAAACGTCAGATTACGTAAATTGCGACCAGAATTTGTCTCCTGATTATTGTACAATAATAAAAAAGTGGAAGAAATACATCTGTAGTGATAGAAAGTGAAATCCAAAATTCAGAAACCCATACTGAAAAATGTCACAAAACGAAAAATGCCAATTTATCGAACATTCCTAAAAACTGGCTCCAAGATCTGGAAAATAACGTGAAGTAAGTAGGATTAGCAACGTTAAAGATAACAAATATCAAAATAAAAGAACTGTAGTTAACATTTAAAGGTGCTTACAAAATAAGAGCACCTCATGGAGCCCCACCATAACTTTATGTTAACCCTTCCATGTTCTAAAAAATTTTTATTGAAAAATTTTGTTGTCAAAAATTGCTAAAAATTCAAAATACCTTAAAAATGACAACGTTGTTAAATTTTTGATAATTTAAAAAAAAATGATGATCAGTGCCAACAATTTTTCTCGTGTAGTTTTATTAAAATGTATGTTATTTAGATCGTTCAATATTGTACATAGAAAATTTTTAATATATTTTACTTAACGGTGAACGATCCCATAGGAATAGGATTTTTAATTTAATTTTTAATTAATTAATTTTTAATTAAATCTTAACAATTATTATTGAAGATTTTCAAAATATTTTTGCTTTTTTTTATGTATGTATTTTATCCATTTTTGGGAATAATAATTAAGACTACTAAACGTTCGTATTTGTAATGCCGTTTTGATGCTTAATTATATGCATAAAAACATTTTAATTTTTTTTTTTTTTTTAAATATAAACTTAAACAAATACCACGTGTTTGCATAATCACGAGGCGGCGATTGCTATGTTCAGCCTACGATACTCCAGTTAAAGGCAGTCCTAAAACTGCAATATATTGCAACATGTTTTCATGTTTTCATTTTCTGATGTTGCCCCTTCAATAAATTTTAATACAACTTATCCGCCGTTCAATACAAATATAATATGTATTAGAGCCGGAACGGAGAAAGGCCATTGAAAATAACGACGTGAAATCGTTTTCGCGAGAAACGGTTTTGGATGGAAAGTGCGCAGGTTTTTCATTGTAGTTAAAATTGCAATGCCAAAGAGGAGAAAAACATTTATTATTACCCTGCAGTCACCAGTCTGAAATCAGTCTGTCCAAGTATGTATGACTAATGGAAAATATGTTATGTAATGGCATAGAGACGCTACCAGACGTTTTTGACTGAGTAAATATTTTTGTTTTATTTTTTATCATTAAATAAGGCTTAGATATCGAAATACTGTTATTATTTAAACTTACATTTTTCTTCCAAGACATTAAATATATTATAAAGCAAAAAAAAAAAAATATGCTCACAAAAAACGAATAATTTTTAGTTTTGAGAAGGTGATATGAAAAACCAGTAACGTACTCAAGGGGTTCTTTTGTGTAGATTATTTATATACCGGAAAATTTATCTTTTCGGTCTCCATTAAATTCACATGAAATGGAATTATCTTTTGGAATGAAATGGGATCACAAATGTTTAGATTAGATTAGATTAGATAAATATAAGATGAATATGAAAAATGTTAAAATAGATATAAATAGAAAAATAACAAAATAAAAATAAAATTAAATATTATTTTTGTAATAATGTTCAATTACCAGCCATGCAGTAAATCGTTTCCAATGTCATAAATAACATTTTATGTAATATTTTCCATTTAAAAATTTATAAAATATTACTTCAAAAATTTATTTTCTTTTATTAAATATTTTTCTCTGAAAGCAATTGTTTCTGTAAAAATATATATTTTCTCCATATTTAGGTGGGATGGGAGGGGGGGAGGAGGGTAGAGGAAAAGGGAGAGGGTATGGAGAAAGTAATAAAACTTGTACAAAATGTATATATTTGTAGCTGAGAGTTTTGCTTCCAATAATTTATTGTAGCTTTGTAATTAAAAATTTTTCTGAAGTGTGCAAATAATAAACCAAATGGAATGGCAGGGAGATTGTGCCGAGGTAAGCGTATATAAGAACGTATATACATGGTACAAAAGTTGTACAGGGTGGTAGTATAGCATTTTTTTTTTTTTTATTTTTATTTTTTGGGTGGCGGTGGTGTATGTGTGGTTTATGGGTAGCAGTTAAAAAACTTCGTTGCAATTTTCAGTTTTCTTATTTATATTTTTAAAGTTAAATTTATGTTTTTATGCACTAATTGTAATAATACGAGTGAATATAACTTTTGTTTTAATGTTGAATATTAATATATACAACGCATTTTCAGGCATCATAAAAAAATTCTCATTTCGTAATGTTTATATATACGAACGTACTCGTAGTTATTTTTCAGATGGCGTTTATTAAATTAATTTTTATGATAAATGTGGACTTTTAATTGTTTATCCTATATGTATTAAACTTTTGTTTTGTAAATCTAACTTTGTGGTGGTACAGTAGCCTTAGGAAAATTATACACATTATGTAGTGCAAAACAATGTTACGGTAATCAGTTTTAGTAATTTTGTTATGGTTCAATAATTTATTGATGCCAAAACAATATCCAGACACCATTATTGGAAGTAACTATATAAAAATTTAAATTTTCATATAAGATCAAAAACATCTATGGACACTGCCGTCACATGTTTAGACAATGGAAGATGGAGGAACAATGATGTATTTTATAGAAAATGCAATTTAATTTAAGCATTGAACGTTCTATTTTAAGTTTTTAATCTTTGATTAAGTAGGAACTTTTGTAAAATTGTCCGTATTTTCATAAAATAATTGAAAGGAATAAATAATTGGCTACGTCGATTATAATATATCCGTATAAGTACTTCTTTATTATCTAAGAATGACATAAAATTGATTGCAACGTCATAACGTTGGTCCATGGGCGTCATTTGGGGGGCTAGGGAGGGCAATTGCCCCCCCCCCCCAAACATCTAAACAAAAAATAATTCTTCAAGCCTCCGGCAAAAATATATCGAATAAAAAATATTTTCTTTTGCTCGTAGTATTTATT
>JANSTT010018228.1:0-14389 GCA_026745375.1 Platyura marginata
TTATATAAATTTTGTATACTATTAAGTAAAAGCCAGTTGGGCAGTTGTGCCTGTTGGCTAGTAGATTAAATAAATAAATAAATTTGGACGCCATTTTCTGACATTGATAAAATTAGGAGTAATATTCAATTTTAAACCGGAAAAAGGGAATAATTATCGTAATATTTAAACTCTATTAGTTAAACGGTAAAGTCCGGATGTATTATTACTTCATATTTTTCAGTAGATTTTTTGGTGCATGTGTGTAAAACGACGCGCTATAAAATATTCCTTGTGGGGAGTTGCAAAAAATATTTGCAGCCTGCAATTTATGTGCTTGAAAAAAAAAAATACTAGACAATACTGGAGAATTTTTGTAATTCTTACAGTAGTAGTGTTGTTGCGGTTTGTATAATTTTCTTTGCCGTAATTCATTTTAAATATATGACAAAGAAACAATTGAAAATTTGACTTTGATAGATTTGTGGTAAAACGTAAAACACATTGTACAACAAATCCATAAAGATGAATTTGTCAAAGAAAAAAAAAAGAACAAACACACTGAAGATATACATTTATATAGATTTTACTAAGTTGATGGCTGTTCCATTTCAAGTTTGTAACTTTTGTGGGCAGCTTTTGAAAAACATACGCGTTAAAAAAGACCTTGTGTTGTCCAGCTTAATTTAAATAAATACAAATTAAATAAATTGCTTGTTATTCGTCAAATATCTACATATTTGTAGTTGCTAAGCCATTTTTCTGTTTTTTAAGATATACATACATACCTTCATACCTATCACCTATTAGGAAAGGTATTGCAATATTTCTAATTCTTTAAATATCAAATTAGTGGCGCGTGCATATACAAATTACGAACTACATAATATTTAGTGGTGTTTTTCTTTGCTACATTTTTAAAAGCAGAATTCCCATCGAATCTAATCAATATGCAAATAGTAATTATATACTCCAAAAGTTATTTACAACTCAGAATCATTTATTATAGTGATGACACGTATAATATAGGTATGTGTAGGTAGAACTTGTAATATAGAACTGATGATCATTATTTTTACATTATTTGTGTTATACAGTTACGTAATTACGTAATATTAATTATGCTGCATGAACATTACAATTATGTGTATATTTTGTATTTCTCTAATGTGCATAGTATTATTTAGTCAACAGGCTATAAGCCTCACTGGCTACCCCAAAAATTATTTATAAAATTAAAATGAATGTGTGTGTTACGTTGTAAATAAAATAATACTACAGCAGCTGACTCTTCAAATATGTATTTTCTTTTGATAATTTTGGTCTTAGGCGAAGGTTTCTGATAGGATTTTCCCAGAATCGATGTTCAGTGTAACTGATTTAAATAATTCAAGGGGGCAATCAACCCCTGCCCTATCTTCCAGAAATAGTCATAACCAATTAGTAAGCTGATATTATTCAGGTTGCCTTCTATATATGAATATTTTTCTTAACTTAGGTTTGCTCTTGTGTTTTCTCAAAAAAACTCTATAGTACATTTACCGAAAAAAAGTGGAGGGGAGGGGCAACCAAATTATAATATTAATGTAATTATTAAGGTTTTTAAATAAACAATAGATTTCCTACCTTGTATTATTCTAAATACTCTTTTTTGTAACAAATAATGCCAAGGCTGCATCTGTATGTAGTTACAATGGTTTAATATCTTAAGAATTTAAATTTACAAAATTTTACAATAAGTAATTTGTAATAGTGCTTAGAAAATTATTTAAAAATCACCTTTAATAAATTAGTTGTGTCGATTCATACTCAGTGTTTGGCTACGATTAGACGGTCATTAAAATGAGAACGTGACGCCACGAAAAATGGTCAACAAGAAATTTTCAATAGTACTTAGAAAATTATTTAAAAATCACCTTAAATAAATTAGTTCTGCCTATTCATACTCAGTGTTAGGCTACGATTGGACGGTCATTAAAATGAGAACGTGACGCCACGAAAAACGGTCTCATTTCATCTCATTAAATCGTCATTTGCCTTTTGTCATTAAGCGAATTAATGACGATTAGACGGAATGAGACTTTAATGAGAACATTGTGAAAAAGTAAAGTTATTCAAATCTAAAAATCATAAATTCTCTAAAATTTATTGTTTTTATTATTTATGTTACTTATTAGCATAAGCAATAAGCGCTCATGTCATTAATTATCTACGAACCACCAAAGCAGAACAACATAAATATTCTCTATACATACATAAATATATAGTAAGTAATTAGAAGTTATCATTGAAATACATTAAGATGATGGTAATACAAGTAATATGCTCTATGTATATTGAGAAAAAAAAAGTGCTTATTCTAAGTGTGTACTTAACAGGAATCGGTAGTCATTTATCAACGGAAGTAAATTCACTTTGCGTACATATTGAATGACCTACATGAGGTCTACGTTCTTAAGTCATATACATAGTTAGGTAGTCTTTTCTTGTTTTGTTTTGTTTTTTTGTTGTTGTACAGACATCGGTGTTGTTTGTTTATTTCATTTATCAATGATTTATGTAAATAATATCTATATTGAATTAAACAGTAGTGACAGTAGTCTTGTTCATTGTTCAATAGCAAAAATTTCATTGATATTTTGGTCATAATACCAATATAAATGTCGTGTTTTAAATTTTAAGTACCTTCTTGTAACTAAGTGATATTTTCTATTATTGGTGAAATAATATCACGAAAATTTTCCAAGAAGTCAAAATATCTTTTTTTAAATAAATATGAACGAAGGAGAAGTGATTTTTTTTCGATCTATTGTATATAATAATTTTCTTGTCAAATATTTATTTATACTTAAAAAAATCATTGAGATTTAAATAAGTGGTTGAAAATTAAGGGATATTTATACTGATTGCCTGTAAATTATTTTGAGATAATTTACTTATTGCAGAATATTTTTATTTATGGTGTTGATTACATAAGACTAGTGATAGGTGATTCGCATAACGCTGCTTTTTATTCCAGTTATGCTCAACGTATTCAAAGGATATTATGACTTTGGTACAGAGTTTCTAACACCCCTTAATATTCACAGCCAATGACATTTTAATTTCAAGTTAAACGTCTATCATGTATGATAGTCCAGTGCAGTCACTAATTTACTAATGGGGTCTAACGGTAAGGTGTAAGGGATAAGGGTGCTAAATGAAATACTTTGGTACAAACAGTACTAAATCTGAGTAAAATAATAACTGGGGAACCTTTGAGGGTATAAAACGGTATCAAATAGAACTAATAGAAAAAATTGTCTGGCTATATGGTGATTGACGCAGGTATCTTTCAAATATATACATATGTACACTTGTAAACTAATAACCGCGCCTGAGTGTAATCACTGTAGTCTAATTTGTAGTGGTCTTAAATATTGGAAATTAGCCAAAACTAATTAGTCATTCATTTCGAGGAATTCGATTCAACTAACTACTTATTCTATATTTTATTTTGTATTTGTACACTAAACCTTAAATTTTAATATATTTCGCATATTTATTGTGCAAATATAAACAAAAACACTGTAATAAAAAAAAAATTACTAAAACAAATAAATAAATAAATTAGTTTTGGCATAGATAATATGGTAAAAAATCCAAATATTTACCAAACTGCTTTAGGTAAGTTCATTATTACTAATTTGAATAAAATTTGCTTAAAACTTAGCCAATTTTCAATGACACTTGAAAGTTGAAAAGATAAATAATTGCTGCACTTAAATTAATCTTACAAGTTTCCGAAAAATCGTTAGGTTGAGTAAATCTTGTAATATACGTGTACCTTTTTAGTAATACAACGTAGACAAAATATTATTTATGTCATTAAAGTTAAAATGGCAATTATTTAATAATTATTTTTCCAAAGAACTTTTACAAATTCCATAAATTTCATTCATATATTAGTAGATAGGTAATTATATGGTTGATTTGTTACTGTTTGACGTAATTTAAAAAATTTATTAACTATTGATAGTAACATTTTGTAATTTATATTGTACCTACTATTTTTTTAAAGTTAAGTGAAATAATCGAGTAGTATTACTTTAAAATATGAGTGGTATTTCAATGGTCTACACTCTACAGAAATCTCATTTTTGGTTCTCAAAAAATCTAGTTTTGCTTCATTGAAATAATAACTATAATTACAATCACTAAAAATTGTTGGCAATTTTAGGAGAGAGGAAGTTTGACATACCTTTATCTTGTAGAATGTTCAAAAAGGTGTGTACAATTTTTTTATTTGAATAGAGTGAATGCATTCAATAAACGAGTAATAAAAATAAAAGAAAATAAAGGAGTACTAGTCTAGAATAGACATTTAGATCAACCAAGGACAAAGTCAAGGTGTAGTTAATTATCGGTTAGGCATAGAGATTTGCTTACGGCATTTTTATATACCTATACCTACAATTTCTATGTCATCTTTTTGGTTTTATGTTATTATTTATTGTTTACCTGGAATATAAATATCTATTGACGTAAGAAAAGCGCCAATTGTTTGCTCAATTTATTTCTGAAATAAAATTAACTGTTCATGGTCATTTATTTTACTATACCTTTATAGATATAGTAATTATAAAAACGAATAACAACACCTTTAGAAAAAAAAATAAATCAAAAATAAATAACATGATCTAAATTACACTGCACAACTTTAACATAAAAATCAACTAATGTGCATGACATTTTAAATTGAATTGAATTGTGAGGAATTTGGTAATTATAGACACTAATATTGCGGAACTTCAAATGAGATCAATTTTTTTTTTTTTTTTTGTGATTTCCCATATATTAAGTCACCTGTTTTTGATGTAATTTTTTGTATATTCTTTTCCGATGTCATAAAATTTACCAAACAAAAAACTATGTACTTGTACATGTACAGTACATATACATACATATTTGACATTACTCATATCCAGTTCAAGGAAAAAAATTGTTTTTATCCACAATTTTAAATCAAAGAAAATTGGTAAAAGTGTCTAAAAAGAAAAAGATATTATATGTTTTTTTATTTTTTTCTATCTTTTTCTCCAGTCCATTTTGTTCTATTCTGTCCAAAAACTTTTCACCCAATTACATAATTTCATGATTTTTGATAAAAATATCTTAAAATAGACTTCTTTGTGATAAATTATGTCCTTTTTTTAAATCACTTATATTATATTTAAATTATTTAAAAAAAATCAATAGACCATGATGTTTATAAAGATGACAGTCCATTTTAATTAAACTCGTGTTGAAATGCTTGAAAGCCTTCTAAACTAACACCTTCAAAGGTACCACTTCACACAATTTAAAATGTGATTTATTGATTTCCGATAAAACAATACAAGTGTTTCTGTATCGTTTTCCGTTGGCCAGTGATTGAAATAAATCGTCGCGATTTAGATGTACTGGAACCTTTCGTTTGATGACAATATTATAGAAACTGACCAACGGCTGTAGGAACAAAAAAAACCAAAAACATAAAACTTTCTATATTTAATTTGCAATCATCAGAATTATAAATCAAATTGAAAATTGTCAAGTGAAGACTAATCTACTTAGAATGTTATTGACAATACAAAATACCATAAAATCAATGTCACTACCTATATGTACACCGTAAAAATGACTTTCAATTGATTATTATTGTACATTTGTATTGTAATCTGTATTTACCTTGTACACAATTATAAAATATATATATGATCTCAATAAAAAGGTTATTATTACAATTGAAAATAAAAGTTATTATCAGTTTAATAGGTATATATATAAGAAAATATATTTTACATGCATAAGTAGTGCAATAAAAATCTTAATATAGACAAATTGTATTGTTTTAGTTTTGTTATTAGCTCAAGAGTATCTGCATAAATCTGAAAGCGGCAAATATAACAGACTTTTAATGTTCGCAAAATGTTTCTATAGATAACATTTTTGTAATAATAAAAATATAATTATAAATGTACAAATATCTACTATATATGTATATGTATGATGTGAGTATAAATCTGAATAACTATAGTACTTATTGATAATAATGATAATGTCTCACGTGCAATTAATCTGTATTGCGTCATTAAAAAAATAAAAATAAATAAAATCTTAAGGTTAAAGAAATGTGATAAATAAGTATCCTAAAAAGTGTCAGCGGATACAATGTGCGAGAGTATATGTTGATTTCTTAAGTAATATGCCCTATTGTTCCAAGTATCCAATCTGACATCTGACATCTGATGCTATATATATTTGTTTATCTGATAAAGTAAATAAATTAATATAGAAATAATTGGCTACGCGAATTATAATATATCTGTATGAGTAATTGTTTATATGTACATATATTGAGTAAATTGAATACAAATGTTTAAAAACCTTAGAAATTATATAAAATTAATTGCAATGCCATAAGAGTAATCTTTATTTTTTCAGTTTCTATAATTGTTGTCATATTCATTTTCTCTCCATTTTGACTATATTTTGAAATAAAAAAGTATCCAACCCTCCTCTATTTCTTCTCCGATATGCATGTTACCCCAACGACCAATTCCTTAACAGAGTGCTAACACTATTGTTAGTTAGCACTAGTTCGAAAGTAAGAACTCGAGTTAGCACTCGGTCCGGTACACGGCCATTTATTCACATCGAAGTACTACTCTAGCACTGGGGTTAAAGTGCATGCCAAGTACCAAAAACGGCGTTCCGAACTGACACTTCGATCAGAGTTCTAGAGCGGCCTTTGACATACGTTTCATTGCACCCCGAAATCCTAATGCCAGCGAAAACAGAGCGCTAACAAACATTAGTTCAAAAATCGGATTTTTAACGCACTAACACTCGATAAATAAATGCATCGGAGTGCTAACACTAGTTTTAGGTCGAGAGTTATCGGATCGGAGTGCTAAGACTTGGTGAATAAATTGGCCGCAAGAGTACTTAAAAAACTATCAAAATTTCAGTTCAAATGGAATCTTGATGTTGGACGGACAGATGGACATACATATTTTGACTTAAAATTTCACTATGAATATTAAGGGGCGTCACAAACTCCCTACTAAAGTTATAATACCCTTTGATTAATATCGTACGGGTATAAAAAACATTGAGTTAGCAAATCATAAATTTAAACTAAACTGAAGTAGTCTGCTCTCGACTACACGGTATTTGATATCACGTGTCACATAAAAAACCAAATACGAGTAACTATATTGGTTAATAAACAAATAAATATAATTTTTTAACTCAATTTTGAAATGGTAAATCAAAAATTTTAATTTTTATCATAATTAGTGGAATAAGTTTGGGATATTTAAATTTAATGTTCCACCGTTTCAGAAATGTGATTTTAGTTAAGTAAATAATTATTATCAATAAAAACAGTAAATAATATCGAAAAATATTGACAATCAAATCAAATAGAAAATTAAATTCGTTTTTTATTACAAAAAATTAATTGGATATTAAAGTATAGGCGAATTACCCTACATCATTATCAAATCAAATTTCTCTCTTAAACCATTTTCTCATTTTTATTTAATCGTGCTATTGTTGACGATAATTACGTTAATTGTCCAAGAAAGAAATCAATTAAAAATACATACATATAATAAAGAAATTAATGACATGTAAAGAAAGGAGCGATACCGTAGAATAAGAGGTTAGTATTTCTAATGCATTTCTTTTGTGTCCTTAAAAAAAACAAATTCAAATAGAAGAAATCAATACGTTGAGTACATTGACAGTTAGTCTGTACATTATATAAATATTCAATCTAAATAAATGCAGAATTAGAAGTATTGAAAAAACTATTGAAAATCTACTAGAGCTCTAGATGGTTTTATACTAACAGTATAACTATCTTGAAGACATTAAAATAAAAATGTTTAAAAATAATTGAGTAAAATTAAAATCTCTTTTTTTAGAATTTATGTAGACATCTTCTAATATTGTGAACTCATTTACATATACATTCATATACATATTTACAAACGTTCAATCGCATAAATACGTACGTATATGTAAATTGATAATTAAATTTTGTGTATCAGTAAAATATTATGTTACATAATATTAGTTGCATCAAATGGGACAGTTAGTTCTCTTTAAAATTTATATTAAGTCTGTTGAGTCTGTTGAGTCTGCGATTTTAAATTTTCTTATCATTTTTTTATATTGTAGTTAATCCCTCTCTAATACACATAATATTTTCAAATAAAATCATAAAGTTTTTCTTTAAATGATGATACCTTTAAGTGTTAATGAATGTACTCCACTAATAGACAGACAATATAATTTGTCGCCATGTAGACTACACACCAAGTTTAACAGAGCACAACAATGTAAGTTTTGATAAATTATGTAATTTGTGAAAAATAATTTAAAAACAAAAGATTTCAATAATTTTTTTTTTAATTATAATTTATGCTTAACATTTTATTGTATTTGTTTATGTATTGATCATGATCATGTTTAATTGATAATTCATGGAACACATAAAAAAGCGTATTACGTAAATTTTTAGTTGCAATCAAAAAACTATGTGCCAATGTCTTAAGAATTTTATGCTGGCAATTTATTCTTACGATATAGAAACGATAATGGACCTTTCATTTCAAAAATGATCTGTCCTAAGTATGTACAACATGTACGCAAATGACTTAAATAGGATTTTACACGTGTAAATTGAAAGAATAGTAATAATTTTAGGAAAATACCTATGGTCTTTTCCTTGAGTTATTTTCTTTTATAACATATCGTTTTGAGAGGGTTTTGAAAGCGTTTCTGAGACTAAAGTCTCAAACTAAAGTCTGTTTTTTTCTTTCTTCGTAATGTCATGTATTTGATAAAGTATGCAATTTTACATCAAAATGAGTACTATTTTATTTTCATCAGTGGATCCAGATCAAAGTATTCTAAAAATCTTTAATTATGTTCTTGTTTTTTGAAGTACGAAGTACCAAATTATTTCATCTGTTTGTTAATTAATTAATACTAATTACTTCTTGTACAATGTATAAGTACATGTATGAATCAACTTAAGTAATAAATTTTTGTCAAAGTCAATATAATTTTAAATGATCTATATATACATAAGTTGTAATAATCGAATTACTGGCTTAAGGTATTAATAAGATAACGAAGACAACATAATCTCTCTCTGATTCATATTATTGACATGGTGCATGGATACTATTGATACTGGACAATAGATAAATAGTTGATAGGAACACTTATATGGTATAATTGATATATTTATTGCTTCAATGAATGTTATCGATATCAATCAATACCAATTGTCATCATGATAGATTGGATTTGTTTTTCTATTAAATGCGGACGTACGTAAATATAAAAATTATCTTCAGGTGGGTGTGTCATAGCTAGAAAAATTTACCGTTCTAAATTAGGTGCATAGATTTTTTCAGAATGTCAGTGGTGGACGATCCAATTGACCGTAATAGATAATTATCTACTATGTATATCATCAGAATTGTAAATTATTTAGTTCATAGATAGAGGAACTAATTATTTCTTCATGTAATATGGAGATTGCATAATTTTTTTTTCTTTCTACAAATATTAAGGGAAATGTTTATATTAATAATTTAACTTTTTTTTTTCTTTTTTAGTTTTTATAATCCCCCAACGGGTCATCTTATCAATAATGGGATTTCTGGCTATAGCAAATGCATACACAATGCGAACAACTCTATCGGTAGCCATTAATAAAATGGTTGTTAAGCCAAATTTTAATGTATCATATGATGGTGCTGTCTGTGAACCGGATGAATTTTCTCCTGTAGATCAAGGGGTAGCCAAATGTTTATTAGAAAATTATTTGAATTTTTTTTAATCAAAAACTATTCATTTCTAGCACGGTGGTGAATATGAGTGGTCCCAAGAACTTCAGGGCATTATATTATCGTCATTTTATTGGGGTTATGCGATTACACATTTACCTGGTGGATTGTTAGCAGAGAAATTTGGCGGCAAATATACATTGGGTTTGGGTATTTTGTCGACGGCCATATTTACATTACTTACACCCATTGCTGTCGAGTGGGGTAATTATAAATGGATTTCATGTTTTGAATTTCAAATAAGATTTTTAATTGTTATTTTAGGTGATTCTACTGCTTTAATTGTGTTGCGAATGTTAATGGGACTCGGTGAGGGAACAACATTTCCAGCTTTGAGTGCACTGTTGGCATCATGGATACCGCTTTCGGAACGAAGTAAATTAGGATCGTTTGTATTTGGAGGTGGACAGGTAAGGGTTAAGTTTTAGTGTTAAAATAATATATTTACTGAAGTTAATTAAATCAAAATATAAAGAATAGTTTAAATTTTATATCAAGTAATTTCCATTGTTTTTTTATAAATCAGATTTAAATGATCACAAAACAAATTGTTGATTGTAATTATATAAACACAGTTTACGTACGATTAACATCTTTAACTTATGTAGTCGCGTGTGTTTAGCTATTAGCATCTCAATTATGAGAATCATTAGCGCGGTTAGCATTTTTTGGGACAATCAATTTTAAATATCTTGTTTATATACTGTGTCAATGTCAACAAAAAAAAAATCATTAATTCGCAATTTAAATGATATTTATAGTTAAAGGCATGCCAATTTGTATAAAATGTGATAAAATAGTAAATTTATTCGGTATATATGTACAGTACACCTACAATAAAACCTAGACAATGGATTTTTTTAGTACTTATTAAGTTGTCAACACTATCGGTAGTTATTAATTCAAAATTGCTTGTAATAGGTATTTACTAATTTTTTTTTTAAATTTTAAAATACAGGCAAATTTGCACATTTTACGTACTTCGAACAATTTCTACAAACTAAATTTGCCCGTACAAATAATAATAATTTGCTTAGATAATTTAGATAATTTACATTGGTTGCTGCATCTATAATCAAACACAATTATTGAATTTATGGATCTTTTTCCTATTTGACCTTTATTGTCTTTTCAAAGAATTTATTATTTTCAGGGGTGGCTTATAGAAACTTTTGATTGTGATTCTAAAACTTTGTATTTTAATATTGATTTTTATTTGAAAAAAATTATTATAAAGATCTAACATCAATGAATACTGGATAATTATTATGGCCATCCTCAATTGAATATTTTATATACGAAATTGTAATTATTATTATTTAATAAACATTTATTTTTAGATTGGTACTATTCTGGGAACGGCAATTTCAGGACTTCTACTGGAAGCATATGATGGCTGGGCATCGGTATTTTATTTCTTTGGTGGACTTTCAATAGTCTGGTTCCTTATATTTGTAAGTAATTTTTTCACACTATGAACTGATAACTTTTCGTCATTTATTTCAATTAGATAAAAAGTAGAGTAGGAGATCAATTTTTCCCAAGAAAATGTTATTTCATTTTTTCCATTTGGTAATTTCGTTTTAGGGTAATTTTGCAGTCTAATAACAAATCTAAAAGAAATTAGAATTTCTTTATGTTCGATCTAATTCGGTAATTCGCAAATTATGAAAAAAGTGTTTGAATAAGCAATCTTTTCATTATACAAATAAAATAATCATTTTCTTATCACTCCTCTTCATAAACGTGCTTGAAACACAAATCATTTTGTAAAGGTAAATAATATATTAATCTTATCATTGTTGTTTAATCTAAATATCTTTAATTTATTGTTAAACTTGTATTGCATAGCTTAAGTATTTGTTTATTACTGAGCAAACAATTTAGTTATTATAGATGTTAAGAGGGCTTTAAAAATTGACTTTCATAACACATTAAAAAAAATCTAATTTTGCATAGACCGACAAATTCGAAATTTTTATTGAAAATAACATTCCAACAATCAATTTAAGCAAAAAGATTTTAATTAAATTATATATCATCACTTTACTGATCTTTAATGTCTTGGTTTGTTCTACATCTTTTGAAAAAACAAAATGCTATCAAATTATGTATATTTTGATGACAAAATTTTCTTTGTTTTAATAAATGAAAGAAATTGGTAAGCCAACGCAGACTTTTAATAAAATTTTAATTAACAAAAGATTTTTGATGGGCGCAAATTAGGGTACACCAACATTATTTTACACATATGTACATACATAAAGACAAACATTCCTTAAACATTACAATTCGAATTTGTACGGTATAAATAAAAAAAAATTTGTGATTTAGGTACTAATATGCTACAGTGATCCAGGATCTCATCCATTTATTAGCGATAAGGAAAAGGAATATTTGGAACGAGAACTGGGACAATTAAAACGTGATAAAAATACTCCACCAACACCATGGAAAGCAATATTTACCAGTGTACCAATGATGGCACTTGTATGTGCTCAGGTAATGACTTTGGAAAATTTATGATTAGCGTCAAAGATGATGGATTTAATTTCTTTCATTATTAGATCGGTCATGATTGGGGATTTTATGTCATGGTTACTGATTTACCAAAATATATGAATGATGTACTTCGCTTTTCGATCAGTCAAAATGGTTTGTTCTCAGCACTACCATATCTGGTCATGTGGATTGTATCAGTATCGACTGGATTTTTGAGTGATTGGTTAATTACGAAAAACCATCTTAATATTACAAATGCCAGAAAAGTGTTCACATCAGTCGGTGAGTTTGTTGATTGATAATATGAATAATTTTAAAGAAGTTAAAAGCTGTAAGCTAATTATATTAATTACTGGACACAGGTGCGGTTTTTCCTGCCATTTTTATTATTGCTGCCTCATATGCTGGCTGTGATCGAGCGGTCGTTGTAGTAATGTTTACCTTTGCTATGGGTTTTATGGGAACATTTTATCCAGGAATGAAAGTCAATCCATTAGACTTAAGTCCAAATTATGCGGCTACATTGATGGCAATAACAAATGGTATTGGAGCAATAACGGGTATAATTGTTCCGTATATTATTGGCGTTATGACACCGAATGTATGTTAACAAAATCCATTCCGAAATAAAAATTAATTTAATAATTTACAATTATTATAAATTTTTTTTTTAGTCTGCCATCACCGAATGGCGAAATGTATTTTGGATATCATTTGCAATATTTATGGTAACCACAATTGTATACGTTATTTGGGCATCTGGGGAAGTGCAACCATGGAATAATCCCGATTCATTAAAACAACAGATAGCTATTGAAAATGGAAAAGATATTATGTCAACAAGCAGTGATGATTTAAAAAAATTCAAACAGGCAAATCTTTAACATAGACAAAATTATAGTTCAATCATGAGGAAAGCGTATCTATTGCGCATCAGGAATAATTTCGATCATTAAGCTTTATTTATATTAATTTTTGTATATATGTAGAAATAATTAGTGATAAGTTTTGGTTTTTTTTTTGGATCTTGTTAAAAAAAACAAATTATGTCAGTATCAAAACTTTAGAGATTTAATTGTTTAATCATTAATGAGATCTATAGACCGGTTAAATACCATAAAGACTTTACTATACCTTATTTTTATGAATCCAGTTTTTATAAAATTGATAACATATTATAATTAAAAAGTATCAACTTTTCGTTTAACTTTAACTAATATGTATATTGTATATCTCTATCGATAATGATTTTTAATTAATATGACAGAAGACTAATAATAAATTATTAATTATCTTGTGGTTGATGTGTAAAATTGTATGTAGTAGCTACCTACAAGACGTCAGTTTTCTTTTAAATTTTTTTTGGAAATCAAGTCAACCTGAATAATATAAAAAATGTAGAATAATTTTAAAAAATAGCGGTTAAAAAAATGTACCCAGTGAATTGTAAACGCTAAATTTTTAAAAATCTGTTAAGAATTTCAAAAATAATTTAAATACCAATGTAATATTTTAAAATTAATTACATGGAAACAAGTTAGGAACAATTAAAAATGTACAAGTAAGTGATCAGTATTTATTTAAAACTAATTTAATATAAAAGTTGTTTACTTACTTTAAAAGATTTCCCAAAATTACGTGATTTGTAAATTTATTTTTATATATGTATTTATGTACATTAGTTCTTTAATTATGTATTTAATGAAAATGTACGAAGTCTACTATAAATAATTATTATTCTTTCGTATTTCTTGTATTTATTTGTGTAATAGAAATAAATATTTTGTTAATTTCTATTAAATATCTATATTAAAATTATTTTATATTTGAAATACACAATACAGTTTTACAAAAATTGAATTTTTTTTGATAACATTATATACAAACAATTAAATTTTCATCAAATATTTGCGACATTTTAAATTTTTATTTTTCCGACTAAAGCTACGGGCACAATGCACCGCGCCGTTCCGTTCCGTTCCGTCCCGCTCCGTTTTTAAATTTAAAAAATGTCA
>JANSTT010018229.1:0-14135 GCA_026745375.1 Platyura marginata
AGTATTAAGGGGCGTTACAAACTCCGTACCAAAGTTATAATACCCTTCGATTAACATCATACGGGTATAAAAATACACGTCAGCATGTAATCATATGTATTAAAATTGAAGCAATAGAATACCTTACATAATAATAACTATGTACGTACTTATATTTGACGAAAAAGTTCTTATATCGAATTTTTGGTAAAAGTTACTTTGAGAGGTAAAATAAGAATCTCCAGAATTTATCATGATTTCAAAATCATAAAATGTTCTTATTTTCTCCTATTTTATTTCTAAATATCTTTGAACTTTGGGTATTGTTAAAGTAAATAGTAAATAAAATTGAATTTATTTGGAAAATACATGTCACAACAAATTGAAATTTAACAAAATTGAAAACCAACCTCAAGAAATATTCCTTTTGAGATTATAAATTAATGGTTTTTCTCCTTCTTTACATTACTAATGGTTTAAATTAAATCATTGTTGGTTATTGATTAACTTTAATTTTATTTTATTGACTTAAAGCTTTGAATTAACAAATATGGACAACAATATTAAGACAATTTATATTTCGTAAGAAAGCCCGGATAAAAACAAATTACATAAAAAATGAGTAAATGAATATTGAAACAACAATAAGGAAAAAAACATTTATTTCATTCTTAAAGAAATGCAAAAAGTAAATAAATAAACCCATAGGAAAGAAATAATTATATAATTATTTATGTACATAAGTCATACAATTTAACTTTAAGTTATGTAGAACATGACTCTCTCACAAAAAGAATAGAAGCGCAATAAATTTGTAGTTTGCAAAAGTTTCGCACCTGCAATTTAGATTTTTAATCGGATTTTTTTGCTTTTTTCTTTATTAAATTTGATACTACTCGAGGAAAAACTTTCTGGTATAAATCTTTAAAACGTTAGAAAATTATGAATAAAAAATAACGTCTCTTAATATTTTTGAAAGCTAAATGTTTAATATGAATTAAATAATCGCCATCATCTACATCATAGACATATGTCCCATAGTGGTATCACAAGCAAATACTATTTTCTCAATTTCTTTTTTTTCTTCGGTGGTCTTATGTTCATCGTAAAGACTTCGCCGCTTACACCACTCTTTTTCCATTCGTCTTGATTTTCGCTCGTCCTTCTCCAATTCCTTGCATTCAGAGTTCTCAAGCTCGTTTCTACACCGTCTAACCATCTGGCATCTGGCACGTAGTTCTCTTACAGATCTGTTTCCTGCTGGCTTTGATTTCATGCTGGTTTTAGTTACCTTATTCTGGCAGATTCGACTATTGTTTCTCCTTTCATAAGTTCTACGAGTTCGTGGTTTATTCTGGATCAGAGTTTTGTATAGTTTTAGTGAGTTGTCAATCTCACAGAAAGTTTTTTTTTATTTCATGCGTAATATTATTGCATCGACCGAACAAATAACCCACAAATGTATTTCATTGTATTTAATTTAAAAATTTAAAATTATTAAAAAAGTATTACCAAACAAATGAAACTTTTCTTACAGGAAAAATGAGAAAAAAGACATAGCACTACGACTAGGCAACGTGGTTCTGAACTATTCAAAAATGCGTAAAAGACAAAAATGTTTTCCGACCAAATCGGAGTATTTCATACTTTTTTTTATAATCTTAATTGACACTACATTAGGTATATTGAATACTATCACTTAGAAATTATTCCCAAAAAAAATGAGTAAATTTAATTTTATAGGACAAACAACATGCAATAATGGAATGGGCAGAGTATCATATGAACGTTTGCCAAATCAACAGTTACAGGGATTTGATGATGATGTGGTTAGAGATACTGGACCACCATTTCGTGTTTTAGAAAAATGCCAAGATCTTTGTTTGCGTGATAGAACGGCCTCAAATAATTTAGCTAGATCTTGTGCTAGTTTTGATTTTCAACCAGGAAGTCGAATAGCATCGTTTAGTGGGAGCGCTGAATATGAAGAATCAACATGCTATTTGACAAGAGAACAACCGGCTCCAGAAGGAATTGGAGTTTTAATGTTGGTTCCAAATAGTGTTCATTTTACAGAAGTGTGCCTAAGTTGTAAGTTTTATTATAATTTAGTTGTATAAATGCAGAGTTTACAAAACATTTCCACTATCATCTTGCAGCATATAGACCGGAAAGAGAATGCCCTAGTAGAAGATACGTTTTCGAAAGACATCCTAGAAAAAAATTAAAATTACCTTTGTCAGATATAAAGGAGGTAAATTGTAGTATCATTTTCTACTTATATATTTTATTAGTATCTAATCACCAATTAAAAATAGATAACAGCCGCTAACAGATCTGACTGCGAAGACAAATGTCTCAATGAATTTTCCTTTGTTTGCCGATCTGCTAATTTCGATTCAAATTTACGAAGTTGTACGATGAGCAGGTAAATTCAATAAATTTTATAATTATTCTTGGACACTAATTTTGTTTAAAAAATTATTTAGATTCACTAGAAGAGTTCATCCAGAATTACTAGAGGATGATCCGAACTCAGACTATCTGGAAAATACATGTCTAAATGGTGAGTGAATGATCACACTAATAAATTTAAATCAATTAACTTTTTTTCATAATTTAGCCGAAAGACGATGTGATGGATTAGCCGTCTATGTTAAAGAGGAAAACAAACGTTTAGGTGGTCCATTTGAAGTGGATATTTTTAATAATATGACTCTTGAGGAATGTCAGACAATGTGTTTAAGAGCCGAAAAGTATTCGATTGATTAGTGTAAGATTGTTTAGCCAAAGTTAAAATTATCTTTAATTTTTTCAGATACTTTTGTCGATCTGTAGAATTTGATGAGCAATCTAAACAATGCATCCTTTCGGAAGAAGACTCAATATCACAAAAGGATGACATTAGCATTAGTTCTAGCCCAACACATCACTTCTACGATTTAGTATGCTTAGATAATCGTAATGCAAATATTAAAACTATTCTTTAGCACTTTACTAACATTCTTTTTTAACTATATTATAAGAACATGCAAATGAATATCCGGACAATATGGTAACATCTCATCTATTCTCAAGCAATCGAAGACCCGATACGGCATTTCAAAGATATCGCAACTCAAGATTGGGTGGTGAATTTCATTCGGAAATAACTGGTAGATCGTTAAGCGAATGTTTGGATGAATGTTTGCGTCAAACCAGTTTTCAATGTAGATCGGCTGTTTATAGCGATCGTTTTCGAACATGCCGACTAAGTCGATATAATCAACGAGATGGTATGAGAATTATATATGATGCAGATTATGATTACTACGAGAATTTAATGCGTAAGTACAGTTCGACTGGTTTTATGTTTTTGATAACAAAATAATTTAGCAAACATAGTTGGTGGCGAAGGTGATGATCGTGATCGTGATCGTCCCAATTCAAGACCTGATCCTATGGGTAGTGGTTCTGATTGGCGACCTCCATATTCAGGTAGCCACAAAACATAAGAACAAATTATGAACAAATTTCACTTTACTAACCACATTAATTAGGTGATAGAAATAGAGATAGAGATAGAGATAGAGATAGAGATAGAAATAGAGACAGATATCCCGATGAATACTATCCAAGTAGACATCCATCGCCTGACGGAAGACCTCCTAATGACAGGTATCCGATGGGACCTGGTCCAGATAGTGGTAAGTAAAAACCGAAATGTTAAAGCTCAAATAATAGAGCCTAACCGAAAGCAATTTTTGATGACTAATTGCTAGAAACAAATATCACAGCAAATGGCACTTATTAAAACGTGCTTTAATAGTAAGGCACATTTAAACATTTCAGATGAACGATATCCAGGAGACAGATATCCAAATGATAATAGATATCCGGTTGACGATAGATATCCAGGTGGTGAAAGATATCCAGGTGGTGACAGATATCCAGGTAGTGACAGATATCCAGCAGAAGGAGACAGGTATCCAGGTGGTGACAGATATCCAGGTGGTGATAGATATCCAATGGGAGAGAGATATCCAATGGGAGAAAGATATCCAATGGGGGATAGATATCCAATGGGCGACAGATATCCAATGGGTGAAAGATATCCAATGGGTGAGAGATACCCTATGGGAGATAGATATCCGATGGGAGATAGATATCCAATGGGAGAGAGATATCCAATGGGTGAAAAATATCCAATGGGAGAAAGATATCCAGCGGATGATAGATTTCCAATGGGTGAAAGATATCCAGGTAGCAATGATGGAAGGTTTCCATATGAAGAGAGATATCCTTCTATTTCGGATAATAGATATCCGGATGATCCAAAAATAGGAATGAAATATCCAGACAGTGGACGCCCTAGTAATAGATATCCTGACGATTTACGACCAGGCGATAGATATCCATATGAGAATGGAAACCGATATCCAGCAATGCGACCAGGAAGTCGATATCCTCCTGACGATAAATATCCAGTGGATGATAGGGAAAATGACAAAGAATACTATCCGGGCGACAGAGATCCTATGAGAAGATATCCTTTAAGTAGATATCCAGATGATAAAAACGGTTATTATTATCCAAGTAAATCTGGATACTCTAATACGGATAGAGATGTTTTTCCTGTAATACCAAGACCATTGCCACCAAGTAGTAGATATCCCGACGATAACCGTTATTTACCTGATCGACGGTATCCACCAGATCGACGAATTCCTATTGATGACGGAAGACCTTTGCCTGGAATGGAAAGATATCCAATGGAAGAGCGTTATCCTCCAGATAATCGTTATCCACCTGGTCGACCACCACCTAGTCGTAGTCAATTTGATAATCGATATCCAGTAACTAATCGATATCCAGAAAATAATTACCCCGACCCACGTCCACTTTATCCAGCAAAACCAGACAATCGCTATCCAGATATGGAAACTCGTTATCCATCTCCGATAGTTGGAGGACGCTATCCCGTCTCAGAAAATAGATTTCCGGTAGGTAATGAACGAAATCCTGTCTACATATATAAATATGGAAATAGAGAAAAGGTTCCCATTGGCCCAGGTAATTAACTTTGCATGAAGAAAATATTGTAAAGATGATGTAATTGTTGTACCAAAAAATTACAAAAGAATAAAATTACAGGTTATGGTCCCGTTTTATCGTTTGACAGAGATCGTGTACACATAGATAGAGATCGGGGTTATGTAGAAAGAGATCGTGGTTATATTGATAGAGATCGGGGATATGTGGATCGATATGGTGGTAGCAGTGTTTATGGAATAAGAGATCCTGTTAGTTTTTTATACAACATTTTAAAATTATAACTAATCGTTAATATACATTTAAAAGGCTCTACCAGGTTTCGATAATAGTTATGATAGACGATATGGCCGTCCTTCGCCAGTTGGAGGAGGCTATCCTTCATACGAAGCTCCAATCCGTCCACCACCTAGTGGATATGATAATTCAATAAACAACCAGCAAGGTGATGGTTTTGGTGGATTTGGTCCAATTCGTCCGGTTGGTTCTCGATGCGATGACGCGGATAGTTTCAAACAAGTTGGCATACGACAGAAAGTCCGACGACAATATATACGACGTGTTCTTATTGCACCGTCTCTTATTGTATGTCAACGAGAATGTGTCGAAACAAAAGATTTTGTTTGTAGAAGTTTTAACTATAAGGATGCAGATTTGCCATACGAATCGGATACCGGTAGGGATACTGGAAGAGAACGTGAAACTGCCAATTGCGAGTTAAGTGATCGTGATACGAGAGAGCTAGACTTGCAAAATCCACAAATGTTTGACAGTGGACTATTTGATTATTACGAAAGGAGTAATGCAAGAACTGGCGTAGATGGAGATTGTTTAGATGGTATGAATTTGTTTCTTGTATAACAGCAGCCGTAAAATAGGAAAATATTTATAGTTTCACAAATTTGTAACGAAGATGGAATGGAGTTTACACTGAGAACACCTGAAGGATTTGTTGGGCGTATTTACACTTATGGATTTTATGACAGGTGATGATTTTTTTTTAATACTGCCATAGATTGGTAAATATTATTTAATAAAATTTGACTCACAGATGCTTCTTCCGTGGAAGTGGTGGAACTGTTAATGTATTAAGAATAAGTGGTTCACAAGGATATCCTGAATGCGGTACACAAAGGGTACTATTAAATAATTCTTAACAATTCTCTGTAAGATGCTTATCGAATTATAACGTTTTCAGAATGGCGACACTATGACCAATATAGTTGTGGTGCAATTTTCAGATAACGTACAAACTGGTAGGGACAAACGATTTAATTTAACGTGTATATTTCGTGGACCTGGGGAAGCTGTAGTTACATCCGGATACATTGGAGCCGGGTATGTGTAGACAAAAATTTTTGATTTACGAAAAGTATGTAGCTTTTGATGTACAGAACTAAAGTTGAAAACTTTATCTATATTATGTTCTAATTACCAATAGTAACCTTAATTGAATATAGTTTTAATGGAATTGATAGATCTGGCAGCCCAATACCAATTGAATACCTACCAGCTGAAAATACTCTCAGCTCTAAAGTTCGGCTAATGATTTTATATCAGAATCGACCAACAACCACAATAGCCGTCGGTGATCCATTAACGTTCCGACTAGAAGCACAAGATGGCTACAATCAAATAACAGATATTTTTGCAACAAATGTTGTGGCCCGTGATCCCTATTCCGGTAGAAGTATTCAATTAATTGATAGATATGGGTAAAATAAAATTAAATTTTTGGTTTTTATATTAAAAAAATATTTTTTGATTAAGGTGTCCAGTTGATCCGTACGTATTCCCAGAATTAGATAAGCTGCGTAACGGAGATTCTCTTGAAGCAAGATTTAATGCATTCAAAATTCCAGAATCTAACTTCTTAGTCTTTGAGGCAACTGTAAAATCTTGTCGTGAAGGATGTCAACCGGTATAAGGAGTTAAAATTTGGTTTTGATTTATATTCATTTTAAATATTGTACAAATAGGCTTATTGTCCTGGTGCATCTGGTAGATCGGAACCATCATTTGGAAGACGTAGACGATCAACTAATGAAACTTCAGTTATTATCAAGGATGGAGAAATCTTAGAATCAGATAAAAATGAAACCATTCCTACAAACGTTTATCAAGATAATGATGATTCAACACAACCTCCTCGTAATTTGTCTTAATAAATGATTCATTGTTTATCTTTTTTCATTAATATCATTTTAGCTTTAGATAAAGAAAAGAAATTTGATGATGAACAAGATATTACAAACGACATTCCGGAACATGTTAGAGAAATGATAGAGGTATTCGAATCAAGGGAAGAAATCGAAAGTGAATATGTTCCCAGGAAACTTGTAGCACCAATGGATACCGTTTGTCTTACACCGTCGGAATATCATGGATTAATTAGTGCAGTTATTTTGTTGATGATTTTATTATTAAGTATAACTTTGGCAGCTGGTTTTGCGTATAGGTATTTTCATTAGAAATGGTCTATTTTACTCCGAACTATTATAATTTTCTCTATTATATAGGCGATACTGGGCTACAATGATGAAAAATCGTTCTGTTGGACGAACTTCTCCATTTAGTTCATTTATTCCAACTGCATTACATCAAAATCCCAGCAGTCATCAATTTAATGCTTCATCAAATAATAGTTCTTCCGGACAACATCGTATGCGTACAAGTTTACCGATGTTCAATGCAGGACTACAGAAAACATTTGCAACTGGGTAATAATAATTTATTGTCTTCAATAAAAAAATTCGATAGACATTTATATTTTCAATTTTTAGAAATCTTTCGAGGATGTGTCAGTTACCTGTCATAAATCCTATCAGAAATAAAGGAAATGTTAATGATTTTGATGATCCCAGCGAACCAATTTATACTGACCCATCATTATTCGAACGATCAAGGTAATAATACTAATATTTCTTTTAAATTTTTATTATTTGGTCTGGCAATTTAATTTTCTTATTCTCAGTGAAAATTAGAGTGGGTGATATTCCTGTTTGTACTAAAAAAACGTAGCTATTTCTTTTTAGAGGCAAAACCATTTCGTTATTTTATAAATCATAAATTAAATTAATAAAAAAATGTTACTCTCGTAGGGTAGATTTTCAAAAATCTAAAACTAAAATGATTTCTTTCAAGTTTGTTACATACTTGTAGTTTAATTCTTACATACATACGAGTACATACATAATAATAATGATTTTAATAAAACTATGATGATTGTATTTTATATAAATTTAATATTTTTAACTTTAAAGAACGTTTTTCTAACAAATTTAAAAAAAAAATCGTGTGCTATGCAAATTCAAACAAGTAAAAGAAGGCCTAAAATGTCAAAAATTATTTTTTGTAGATATCTACATATAAACATTTAGCTTTGACCGGCTTAGAATTTCAATGGCGACCACTCTATTGCATATAATTAAATTTTATAAAACAATAAAGAAGGAGAAGAAGATGAAGTAAAAAGATATCCTTTTTTAAAAGAAAAAGTCTATACGAGATTCACTCAAATTTTAAAATTATCACTCCAAACAAGATTCTCTTACATTTTATGACATCAGATTAGACCTGCCCGACTATATAAAATTGTAGGAGTTTTCTTTTATTAACTATCTATTTAATCTATAAATTGTCTTTCAATTGGCATCTTTTTGTGCAAATATCTATTGGAAACTCCTTAACAAATTATTTCAATGTTGTTTCAGATCATTACGCAGCATTGACGTTGGAGAGGAAAATGCAGTGTAAGGGCATTCTTATCAATTCACCTTATAACATTTTAATTGATTCTTATTAGAATATTAATGAAACAAAACCAAAACTAATAACAACGGGAATTATTACAATATCATCGCATCCATAAAATTTGTTGTAATTATTATAATAATTTGTTATTCAATTATGTATATTTATCAAAAGTTAGTTGAAATATCTTAAGCCTTGTATGTCGTTAACCTAACTTTTTAATTTGATCGTATACAGATTTGAGATGTCTTTTTTATTATTTTTATTAGGGATAGTTAGTTATGATCTTATACTGTTATTAAATTCTGTTTCATTTGTTATTGCTATACCTTTAGCTATGTATAAATTTCAAAAAAATATATGTACATATATACTTAAAATAAATACAAATAACATTAATTTCTATTATTGCAGATTTGACGATCATATGCCACAAAGAAAATAAACCAGAAAAACTTCAAATGTTATTAATTAACGCATTTAACAATAAAAGACCTTCAAAAATTAAAAAAAAAACATTTTAAAGGATCTCAGAGATAATTACAACTAAATTGAATTACACGATGGCTATCTCAATTATCAGATATAGTCGAAAATTTCTAAAAATAACTTTTTTTATATTTAACTATAAAAACATATTGTTCGAATTATGTATTAAAAATATTTTAAATATATGTAGAATTAAATGAACAAGAAATTGTTAGTTTTTTTTGTCTGAAATCCAGAATATTTATTATTTTTATAGAGAATTTAATTCCAAATCTAAAACTTCTAACGGTTTCAATTTTGATTAGTATTACACAGAGATATATTAATTTTTAATTTTCTTTGTTATTATTATTATTGAATAAATTGATTGTGGCGGTTTTAAGGCCGCCATTTAAAAAATAATTTTAATTGTCTAACTATACTATATTATACTATATAAAAAGAAAGATTTTATAAAAATTAAAATAGTGTGATGGTGCAAATCAATGTCTAAAATAGTTAAAAATGTATTTAAGTGTGATTTTTTTAGGACGTATTCGGCCAAAATTATGATACACTGGCCACATTTGTCCTTTGTACATATAAAACCTCCATTACATTATCTGAATTGACATTATGAGAAGCTTTGTTTTAATGGAGAAATACAGTATTTGAAGTGTGAACCGTTCAAATTGTCGCCATTTCACCAAAGTTATTTAAACATTGCCATATTTTTGAACGAATGTCAATTAATAGATTGTTTTCAATTGCAATCCAACTACCCTGCCTTAGATTCAAAGCATCATAACCGAGAAAAACAATTACGTGCCATCTCTAGTCAGTTTTAAACCTGCGACCTCCCGCACCAAAGGTTGCGACAAACAATTCCGACTTATTTCATACATACTATATATCATCGATCCAACGGTCATCGATACAATGTGCAACTATGATAGTAATATTTTTTTCAAATATACACTTAGACTTACTTGAATACCTGCTTATTTACCAAATAATAAATTAAAAACAAAAACAAAGATTAAATAAATAGCATAAAAAGGTAACAAGGTAATTGCGAAATTTGTAAATGGTTCACACGATAGTTTGCAATGCTGAACGGTTGACGCGACACACTATGCACTTTCTATAAAGATGTTCATATAGATACATATGTGAATAAAAACAAAATTAGTGTATTGAATTAAAGAAATAATAAAGAAACAAGAAATTGTTAGTTTACAATACATTCTATAAGGAATCATAGAAGGACAATCTAAATAAGTGATGCGGTTATTTTAAAAATGTTCTTCAGTGAAATATGTGTAAAATGAAAACAATTAAAGTGAGATGGTGTCTAGTGACAATAACTTTATTTTTTAAATTTTTGGGAATTCCCTTTGGTAGCTGTGCAGTAATACACTATCAAAAAATTAAATCGGTTGTAAGTAAATTATAGGAAAATTCAAAAAAATGTTTCTTTTAAATAAGTATATATATATTATACATATAAAAAATGAAAGTTTAATGACACACAGATTCAAGACCATGTGGATTATTGTTATTATTTATACTTAATAAAAACTATAAAACATACAAGTATAAATATAATTTATGCTTAGCGTTGGTCTTTGTTAATATTTCAAGTACATCAAGCACATTCAAGTACATAAATGTATTGAATACATTTGCATACACAATTGGAAAAATTAACGATCATCCCCACGATGAATTATAGGATTTGCTCTTTCTATTTGTTTTGAAATATCATCGGAAAATTAGAAATGTTTGAATTAAAGAAACTAAACCTTTTACACACAATTTAAGCATACATACAGCATACTGGTAGCCCTCCTACAATACCGAACCCTACAACACGGTTACACACTAACATAATAAGAAATTTACGGAAATTCTCGTGGAACATGACTCTGACTTTTGACTCCCATAAAAATGTACAGTACAAATGCATTGGAAATTTCTAGTTATTATAATTTGCATTCTATTTGAAAAGTAATAAATAACTTAAGTTCTAAGAGCGCACAAAAATGAAGTCTATGAAAAATTGACATTTTATAGATCTTTATATTTACAAAAAATCAAAACATGTGTTATAGCATCCTTCATATTGTGAATTATCTTCGATCAATGCTAATGCTAATTTTTTTTTTAGAAAGATTGTCCAGAAAATCAATACTATAGTGAAAAATACAAGAAATGTCTGCCATTAGATGACGATGGCGAATATTTGTTTGAAGATGCTGTAAGAAAATCCTATTTTTTTTAAGAAAAAAATTATTTTTAGAATGTTTTTTAGTCAATTCGCTGTGCCGATGGATTTATTGGAATCAAAGCTCATCCCATTAATAAAAAATGTTATATTTTATGTAAGAAACAGTCGGTGGTGATTGTAACTTGTCCAAATAGAATGGTATTTAATTTTATAACAAAAACATGCGAACAATCAAATGAACCTACAACAGTGAGACTATATGATTCCTCTGTTCATCCATTTAATTTACAAGATTGTGAAGAAAGTGGTTGGTTTTATATCTTGACTCTTTCTACAAGAGAACTAAAATTATATAATAATAATTATTTTTAAAGGTCGATTTTACATTACCGAAGATCCACATCACTTTTATTTTTGTCATAAAAATGGGGATCACTTTATTCAGAGGATATATAGATGTCCAGGTAGTTTAATGTATTGCCCGGTGATGGGAATTTGTACTTCCAAACCTGTCGTAAATCCAGCTTTGATGGTATAATTATGCAATATATTTTTTTTAAATTCTTACTAAGGTTTTAAATTAATAGGAAATGAAGAGCGCAAGAGATTTGTCTATTGCCTGTAAGAAGTCTGGCAAATTAGCGTAAATATTTTAAATTCTATATAGGTATATTCAATCAAGAATTAAATTAAATTAAAATTTCAGAACTTCATTTGATTGTTCCAAGTACTACAAATGTAAAGAGAAATCCAATGGAAAATATTCAAAAACAATACATCAGTAAATATAGCCGATTCTGTTATGGCTTGAAAATAATAATTTTGTTTAATTGTAGGTGCCCATCTGGAAAGCTTTTTGATATTCACAAACAAAAATGTCGCAAAAATAAATTGGTAGATTGCAAATATATTATCGAAGAAGATGAAATTTCTTTGCTTCGTGATATACTGACCGAAAAATATGATCAATCCAATATAAAAAATAATAACGATTTATTAAGTAGTAAATCTATTGAAGAGATTAAGCTTAAGGTAAATAGACAGAAATTACCCGAAAAGGCAGTAATTGAAGACACAGAACAAAAAATAATTTTGGCTTTAGAAGAAATAAAATCAAAATTAGATAAATATAGATTAACAGAGATTTTAGACAATGCAGAACAAAAGCCATGCAATTATCAAGATACTAATTCAATTATCCAAAATAAATATTCTGAAGAAATAAAAACTGCCAATATTGAAAGAAGTAAAGAAATCACTATTCAAACCCAAAGGCCCTATGAAGAATTATCTGTAGTTGAGTCCATTAGTGCACAACTTGATCAAGATATTCTAGAAATCGAAGTAAATGGAGAACAAGAGCTCAATTCAATTAATACAGACAACACTGACCAATTTACTTATGATGAAATATCAAAGATTTACACAATTAGTGAGGAATTAACTAATAAAGAAATATCATACATAGAATCATTAAGTCACGAAAATATTCAAGTTCATATAAAATTTCCAGAAATTGACGAAATTAGTTCCGTAATTAGTACTAATGATGAAGTAAAGTTAATTGGATCAATCAAGGAATCACCAATTCAAGAATTGGCTATTGTAAAGACAATGAATGGTGAGGAGAATTATCATCCAGAAGTTGATTTGATCAAAACAGAATTTCCACATTATAAAAATCCCATGGTGGATATAATCGATAGCGAAAATTTTCAACAAGATTTGTTAAATATTGACACTGTGGAATCAGTCAAACCGGACACTATTAGCGAACAATATCTCTCAAATGTTGCAAATTTAGTCAGTGGTAAGCTTATGCAAGATATTCTAACCCATAACTTCAAATCGAATGAAGTATCTATTGAAGGTATTGAAGCTACAATTAAGGCTCTAATGGAAATAAAACGAAAAAAAATGGAAAAAACAATGACCACATTAGTATATGATACAGATATAATAGAAAATTTTTCGACACCGAATCAAATAATTAAAGTTGAAGCTGAAACTAAAGAAAATTTGTCTCCAACACTTGAAGAAATGGATACTAACATTAGGAATGAGATAGATTATCCAGTATTGAAAGAGAAAGATTCAATTAATAAGCACGAATCGATTACTCCAAAACTCATTGAGCAAGAAGTCTTACAAGTAGATACAAAAATAATCGATAATGTTGACAATGATCCTCAAAAAATTAATTCAGTTATCTCAATGCATGCAGAAAATGATTTTCATGACGATACACCAGTTGTGTCGATCAGTCCACACTTTATTGAGCAAGAAGCTCTAAAAGTAGATACAATAACAATTGATATTGCTGAGGATGAGCCCTCCAAAACTGATCCAATTATCTCAATTCATGGGCAAAATGACTATAATTACGAAATACCAGTTGAGTCGATCAGTCCAGAATTTATTGAAAAAGAAGTATTAAAGGAAGAAACGAAAAAAATCGATAATATTGAGGATGAGCTTCCTAAAATGGATCCAATCATCTCAATGCACGGGAAAAAGAATTATCATCACGAATTACCAGTAGAGTCGACGAGCCCCGAATTAATTGAGCAAGAAGTATTAAAGGAAGAAACAAAAATAATCGATAATATTGAGGATGAGCTTCCTAAAATGGATCCAATCATCTCAATGCACGGGAAAAAGAATTATCATCACG
>JANSTT010018230.1:0-14385 GCA_026745375.1 Platyura marginata
TTATGAGCTTATAGTTTGCAAGTTTTGTAAAATAGCGCAATAAAATTGTTTTCATCTTTCAATTTTAATTTTTTAAATTTTATTTAAAATTCTTTTATTATTTATAGTTCTAATTGTTTTTATTTATTTCTCTTTTCTTTTTATTGAAATGTTTTTTTTTTTTTTTAATTTTATTTTTAAAATCACCATTGCACGTTTTTATTCAATATATAATTTATTTATTTATCTGTTATATATAGTTATTTACATATATTTTCATTACTTAGTTAACTAATGTATTTACAAAATTTCTGCCTTTCGGTTCAGTTTATTAACAACTAATAAAATTGTTTTATTGGTTTTTGCCAATAATAATATGGTAAAAATTTTGCATTTTTTTTTTTTTTTATTATATTTACATAAAAGTTGTTGTTTATTTATAAAGCTTATGCGAGAGATGAAATGAATAGTTAATTTGTCAATATCGAATTTAAATAAACAATGTGCTCTGTGTGTGGATATTTAATAATTTAAAATCAGATTTTTTAGTTTTCAAATATGGAGAGATTGAAATTTTAAATTATGAATTAAATCTATACTTGAGGTGTGGAATATTCGAAGAAAAAAAAAATGTTAAAAAAAAAAAATTAAAAATAATATTAATTAAAATGCATTATTCAAATGGCACATTCATAAATAATTTTTAATTTTTTTTCTTTTTTTCTTTATTTTTTCTAAAAGAAGTATTTTTTTCTGTATTTCAATGAAAGACTTCTTTGTTTGCTTTTCAAAAAGCAAAAAATGCATTCATTTATTTTACAACATTGACTCGTGTTGTCGGAAGGTTGGTATAGATAGATATACATACATTATACATACTTACATCATATATAGATAGATAGATATATGTACGTACATATAGGTATACCAACTTTATGACCTCAATAAGTTATATGTCTCGCTAAAGACGGTACGTCGTGTCGTCGGCCGAGTGTACATAAAATAATATAAAAATTATAAAATTAATTTGCACTTTGTGCGCACACCTCTTAAACAAATTGACAACTTACAATTTTCTTTTCTTATGGTTTTTTTTTTTTTTTTTCTTTTCAATTTATAAATAATTATCAGTCAAAAGGATGGATAATAAGCGAAAAGTGTTTATAATGTGAATGATAATGGGAAAAAAAAAATTGTTTGTTTTTTTTCTTGTAATATTTCGATTTCGAGATTTCTTAATTAGTTACTATATAATCGAGTATCAAATTGATGTTCATTGATAATAGTGTACATAATAGTAGTTATGTATAGGTATAGGTAGTAGCTGAATAATAAATTAAAAGTTAAATTGAGTTTATGTCCTTTTTACAATCTTATACGTATTTATATTGTATAATCAATAGTTTTCTTCAATAAGATATACCTAAAGCATAGATAGGTAGGTACTTAATCTTTTTTTCTTTTTTTTTTTGAGTAAACAATAAATTCTATAGACATTCCTATCAAAATTAAGTGAGATTGTTAGATTTTAATTTTTTTTTTTAAATTATGTTTAAAAATATATTCTTTAATTTAAAATTTTAATTTTGTTCAGATTTTAATATTTGTTGTTGTTCTTTTACGTTACAAATGCAAATTTTTTTTTTTTAATTAAAACAAAACCAAAAATGAATGTACATTAAATTGAAGTAAATGAACCGAAATATTATTCATTAAATTTTTAAAAAATCAACTTAAATAATTTTAATTTCATCTCTCTTAAAATTGACTGATTAAAAACTTGATACAAAAAATCATACTTTAAAAAATGGAAATTGTAACTGCAATTAAGAAATTTTTGTGTGTGTTTTATTTCAATTCAATAAATTAATTAAATAATTCTGGTATACAGCAATAATTGACATTTAAGATCGCTCCTTAGCTGTAAAATTTACGATGAATAATTTTTTTTTTAAATATTGCCATTTTCTTTTCCGATGTTCGCATAATTTTCGATATCGACATATTAGAGAATTTGTTATCGAAAATGGTATTTCTGTTTAAAATTAAAACTTTCACAACTAGGCGGCGCCAATTATCGGATTTTGAAAAATATAAAACTTGTGCTCCACCCTATTGTATGTAGGTATATATTGATTGTAAAAGGAACATAAAACACATTTTTGCGCATCATTTTTATGTATTTTAATAATAATATGTACCATCTCAAAATGCACATTATATTGATTTAAAAAAAAAATACACTTCAAGTCATTTTCGTTTTTCTATGTAAGCACCATTAATAATAATTATATTTTTGGTTTTAGAATCAAAATCAGATGATTCTATTATGGAAGAAATTAAATTATATTTTATGTCTATTCTAAATATTACTGAATATATCCACTTAGTAATACTTAAGCTTTATATTTAAATTGTAGGCTCTTTATCATTATTGCAATGAATTAATTTTTTAAATTGATTTATCTGGTTTTAGTTATAATTCATACTCGATAATGTCCAAAATATCATTTATATCGTCATAATGCAACCAATTATTCAATAACCAAAATAAGTAGTACTTAGAATTTTTTGAGGTAGGTAAGTAATTTAACAAAAAAAAAACAAGGAAATTCTTTTAATTTAAAAACTGCTCTTAGTGGCGGTTATGTTTTTATTTGCATATATGGCAATAAATATGTTTTGCGATTCCTATGCTTACTTCAAGTTTTTTTAGGTTTTTTTTTGTGCTATACTATTTGGGAGAATCTTTGATTGAAGTGGTTTTTTTTGTTGCTCAAATTCCATGTATGTAAGTACAAAATATTAACATCGCCCACTCAATATAAGTAACCCCGAGAATCTATATGATGAGTGCATCAGAATTTTTAAAAATTGTCGATCCGAGCGACATCACATGGTTAATCAATTCGTATGGGAAACTCATACTTAAATACTGAAATTTACTGGAGTGGTTTGGTTAACGGGGAAACAATTCTAATTTTTAAAGTAATTTTTCTACTAATCCTGCTGTCCACCATACATTTAAGTGGAATTGACTTTTAAAATTAGTCGATTTTAGTGGATTTTCATTAGGAAATGGTTTGCAGTGTAAATTTCATTAATATTTCTGTGTTTGAAAAGCTTTTTCATATGTCAATCTCAAAATTAGGCATCTTTTCTTGAGATCAACCGATGAATTTGAATGAATTCTATAACTTACTATATACATACAGTCTTTCTACATTTGACTTAAATAGAGTTCATCTTTAGACGATCGATTAATTATGGTTTATTTATATTGTACCTACAGTTGATTAGGCCTAGCTTTGTTTCTTTAGTTAGAGTTTATATTCAATTCCATAATTCCAAGCCCTATCAAGTGTTTTGTTTTTCTAACATTAGACTCAGATAAATTGATAAATGGAATTCGAACCACCTGCTCTAAGTTAAATTACACTCCTTCAGAAAATATAAATAAGCCTATAGATGTTAATTAGGTAGGTATATATGTATGCCTAGCCGATTATTAAGTATACATCATCATATTAATGAAGAAATAGTTAAGATTATTAATCAACAAAAATCTAGTAAATTATTCAATCAAAATAGTATTTATACCTACTAATTTTTTAAATAAACAGATAATTTCTCACCGTGCCAAAACTTTTCACATCAACTTATAGTACATAGCCAATATTTATTCGTTTATATTAAATATTTATTCCAATTAAAAACTTGCTTATCACCCATACAAATTAAAGTTAATATTAAAAATTAAATATTTGAATATCAGTAAAGTTAACAAACAATAATTCAATTTAATGTTATAGATGGATAATATTAATTTTTACTGCAAAAACACCGGTTGTAGAATTTGTTGATGTTGGAAAATATTTATTGTGTTTAAAATTTTGTAGATAATAAAAAAAAATTAATTTTTTTTGCAAATAAACAACAAATAAGTAAACAAATAATAGTCTTGTCAGTCACATAAAGTAATAATGAAGAAAGTGGAATTTTTTCGGTCGTGATTTTATGATTACCTATCTTTTTGAATTATATTACTTTTATGAAGTCTTTTGCTTATAAATATTAAATGTAGGTATCTTCTTATAGTTACAACGCATTTGTAATACAATACAAGAGTTTGATAGTGTAAAAATAACATTATTTTTGTTGATTTTTATCATCATCTAATATTTTGATCCAATTTATGTCACGCCCATAGAAAATTCATATTTCTTTCTAAATTGTGGATAAAATGATCATCTGAAAGAAGCCAAATGCGAAAGACACGATTT
Organism: Platyura marginata; assembly: GCA_026745375.1. Taxonomy (NCBI): domain Eukaryota; kingdom Metazoa; phylum Arthropoda; class Insecta; order Diptera; family Keroplatidae; genus Platyura; species Platyura marginata. The sequence continues at coordinate 4,263 of JANSTT010018230.1, forward strand.
AATCCTCCCTCAAAAACCAACAGAAAATAGAAGTAGAAAACACTGCCATCTATATCATTATAAGCAATAAAATAAAGGAAGGGGGGTGTGGTTACAGAAAAAAAATAATGGTCTTCTCGACCAAGTCAATAGACAAATACGAACTATTGAATCATTTTGAATGGGAAATAAATTTTTGAAAAAAGGGTAGTGATCCATATTTTGACATTTTTCTATATGTTTGTTCTTAGATTCCAATTCTAATTCTAATTGGTTTAATTTTTTTTTTTATTCAATATTGTATTCAATACTACCTGTTTTTGGCTTTTATTGTTAACTTTTAAAGAAAAGACTAGAAAAACGCTATATGTAATACGTTAGATGGTTAATTACGCGCAAACGTGTAATTATGGAAGGGAGATTAAAGGAAAATAATAATAATAAAAAAAACTATGGCAAATATTGTTTATACCGAAATAGGAGGGAGGGACCTTTTGCAACCACTAATCGTTATTTTTCTCTAATGTTTAAGTATTTTACCTATCGATTACTAAAGTTGCAAATTAATAAAATTTTTATACTTCTAAGATATTTTTCGATCTATATAGAATATAGATAGTTGAGAATATGACTCAGGTTTGTTGTTTTTTTTTTAAATAATTGACTTCAAATATCTCCCAAGCCAGTGAATACCAAATTTTAAGAACAAATAAGTAATTTTTGATATTTTGATCTTGCTATTCAATGGCAGTAGCGATAATTAACATAAATTTTTTATTTCCCTCCATTTTCTAGTAATATTGAATTTTCTTAAGTATATTAAAGTAAATATAGTTAGAAAGGAAATGGCAGCAATTTTGATGTAATAATATTAGAAAAAAGCTGATTTTTGCTTACTTTTTTGTTGTTATTCTTTCATTATTATTTTAATACAAATAACGGCATGATTTCGTCTCACATGTTTATCTATTCATATACATATACACATCATACATATGTAACAGTGTAAGTAACTCTCAGTAAGGAAACAATATTACGCATTAGGCTTAAAAAAAGAAATAACAAAAAAAAAAAAAAACGAAAAGAAACAATAAACAAAAGTACCTACTCATTAACAAGTTCAGTTTCATTAGAAATAGAATTATTATACAAACGGAAGCATATTGTTCGTAATATTGTTACGATGTTCTGGCGCCAGTAATTATAAGAATGAAAGTAAAGCGCCATTCGTTCTTTGAATACCTAATAAATAATTTTTTGAGTAAGTCTTCCAGAATAGGAGAATAATAATTTAAGTTATTTGAGAGTGAAAGTGTACTTTTTTTTAACTTCAAAATTTTGCTTATTTTACTTCATTTTGTGTTTGATTGAATTTTTTCTAATTTTTGAGTTAATAGTACAGAATTTTTGTTTGTCAATTTGAATTTAATTTAATTTTTGTTGATTTTCATTTAGAAATGAAAACCAAAATTATGTTAATTATTATAATTAATTAATTTTTTAAATGATAGTTAAATTTTAATATATGGCTAATTGGTATAAGCAATAAGATATAAGATATTAAAAATGAATAATCAATTTATGATGGATTTAAACTCAACTAATTATATACGCCAAAATAGATAACAATTAAAGTACTTTTCTGCACATATATTTAGTTATTGGTGTGTATTGTTTATTCCTAAAACTGTTAAACTCTTATCATTAAAATGACTCAAATTCAAGCGGAACTAATCTATTCAAATAAGTAGGTAGGTAGGTAGGTACGCAGGCAATACATGTATACATTTAACATGTTTTTTTTAAGACGGCATTGATATGGAAATATTTTTTAAAAAAGTTTTTTGTTTTCAATTTAGTTAATATTTTTATTTATATCGGCAATTAATTTTGTTTTTTGTTTTTTGTTTAAATTCAACGTAAGATTTTACTACCAGCTTCGTTTGCAAGATTATGCACTTTTTTAATAAAAATTTAATTATGTCGATTGAATTGAAGTGAAAAAGAGCTAGGAGGAGAATTAATTTATTATGTATACATTTTAGTCGATTTTCATTGTCCATTAGATTAACATTGATTAACTCATTTATTAGATAGTTAGGATCTTTTAGTAATGAAAAAATTTCCATATCGAACTAGGATCAAAACAGAGCAGTGGGCGAAGACATACTATACATCAATATTATTCAGGGTTGGTATGAAAATTTTTTTTTTTCAGATAAAATTTACAAAATTACTTAATTTTTTTTATTATTATTATTTAAATAATGTTTTAAGCGACACAAAATATTTTTTATTCTTAATAACTTCTATGAAGATTCAGAATAATAAGGAATTTTCTAAATAAATAAATTTGTTTTTCTCTCTTTTTTTAAGAATTAAATTAGACTTTTTCAAAAAACATTACAAAAATAATATTTCTCCATTTAATTTAATTTTGCATAAATGTCAAATTAAAGAAATATTATTTTTAGTTAAATAAATATCAATTCAGGTGCATTTTGATAAAAATGATCTGTACTTTGCATGAAATATGGTAAAAAGCGATATACTCTATTAAATGCTAATATTTTGGATATAAGAATTTAAGTATAACTACAGTAGTGAGCAAAAATATATCTAGCGAAGTTTTATTTGCAATAAAGTTAATGGAAATTTCTTTTAGCCTCAATAAAATAAATTGAATTTTTTTCGATTGTTTAATTGTTATACCAAAAAAAAAATGTTATATTTTAGTCTTGAAAAAAAAAAAAAAAAATTTATCTCCATCAAATTTCCATTCTAACTTTAACGCAGAAATTTATATCGAATTTTTTTGTTTCAATAGCAAAGAAGCTTTCAGAAAACGAAAAAAGAATCACTAATTAGCTTTGATAGGTTTGATAGTAAAACAGGACATATTTAAACAATACGAAAAAAGTTTTTTTTATTGAGACCAGCAAGAAGTTTCATTAACTTTTTTGGCAGATAACACCTTGGTAGATATATATTTCCTCACCACTGTACAACTAAGGCATATTTAACTTAAAATTAAAAAATTTTAGTTAGAAAGACGTTTAAAATCGCTCATCATTTAAATAAAAATTATTTTTAGTAGGTAATTTTATCTTAATGATCGTCCTTAATAATAACAAGTTTATGGCAAATTTCATATAGGAGTATTTTTTAGTAAGTAACTAAAATATCCACTTTAGTCAGAAATAGACAAAAAAAAATCTCCATTTTAACTCAACGGTATCATAAGATTTGTAGATTATCAGAAATTTAAATAAAAGCCTCCAATAAAAATAGACGACTATCAAGTTATCTGTTCCCTAGTAATGATTCATAGTTTAGTCTCTCACCTGGAACAAACATACAATTGTCACCAATAAATGGAAGTAAAACGCACCGATAATTCTTGGAAATACTTTTTTGTTTGTTTATTTGTCTAATCTAAATTATAGTGGAAGAGACAAGCAAAGTATTTCTAAGAATTTTTTTTTTTTTTTTAGTGCACTTCGAAATGCGTCAGTTGTTTTTACAAATCAAGAAACAATGAAACAATACGTAAATAATCTAGTGATTTTTAAGTACTTAGGTTGACTTGTAGGTACGAGTGGTCAATGGTCATACATACTTATAAAAGTAAATATTGTGTAAAGGTGAACACAATTCCGGTTCTTTTGTATGAATGTCTTTTCTGAGCAATTGGTAGATTTCTTGCTTAGGAATTGATGCAAAAATTCTTTTGTTTCGCAAAAAGTTTCTTCCATGTTATTCTGTTTCTCAAGATATTTCAAAGTTTCATTCATTATTATTGTTATTGAACATTAATTATTGTTTAATTAATTAATGTTCTCTTTGCGATATTTTCGGAGAGTATTAATTTAACGTTTAATGCAGGTAGGTACTAAAAAAGAAAATTTCCGCCCTTAAAAAAAAAAATTCTACTTTTAAATCTTTAAATTAAATTTTTTTTTTTTTTTGGGTTAACTAAGTTTGAAAACCCTATATATGTTGCTCTGCAAGAATTTAAAATATTTTTAAAATCTAGATTTTAAATTGTTTAATTTTTGTTGCTATTAAAACCTTTGTTACACGTAAATTAAATATTCTATCAAAAAAACTCTCTGGTTAATGTAGATTGGTATAAAAGGGGTTCATATTCTTGTAATAAAATCGTAACATTGAGCCGTATTTCAATAATGCAAAAAAGTACTTGATTCATTTGACGCAAGTGATTGACATCGTTATTTAAATAGTGGACATAGTTTAAAGACAAAAAATAATTTTTTTCGACAATAAATGTTCTTATGAAAATGTTTTCTTAAAAATTTTAATTTAGAGATTTAATAAAAAAAAAACCTACTCCAAACCTAGGTCCTATATACTCGTACTTTAGAATTGTATGTGGTAAATTAATAAAAGAATTAAATAATTTATAGAGATTCAATTAACTAACTATTTATATGACAGAATTGACAAAAATGAGCATCACAAAACTTCTAAAAAAGCTCCAAGTACTGTATATACGAGCTTTTGATTACTTTTTCAACAATGATAAATGATTTTGGACACTTCGTTCATCGTACCTATATTTAAAAACAAGAAGTAAATTGTTTTACATACCTTTGCGCTCATATTTAAAATCCTTTTGGTGCTTCTTAAGTGGGAAATTCCCAACATTACAAATTAAAAAAAAAACGAAAATGACTCGTTAAATTACTCAGCAAAAAATAAAAAAAAAAAATTCAAACAATAACCTTCTTATTAGCTATTATCAATTCGCTCCATTTTTTTTGTTGGTTTTTTTTTTCTTTTCTTCCTCTTGTCTTTCAAATTGAGAAAAATCTTACTATAATCTAAAAATATATTACTATTTACACTTTACATACATTGTCTGGAAGTCAGCACAGAGTGTCATATTCCGCATAGTAATGAGCCGCCAAGCAGCAGCGTTTAACTGTTTCCAAATAAATTGGCTAATGATGAAATGAATTCTTTTCATATTGCTGGGCATTTTGGATGAAATGATCTCACACATATATATAAACGGAAGTGACAGCATGAAACACAATTTTCTTTTGTTTTCTGACAATAAAGCACTCACTGTGTGTTCGTTCAGTTAAAACGTCTGCTAAAAATATGATTTTATGCTAGTGGATACTGATGTCACAAACTCGTTGTTCCGGCGGGTGCGTGGTAACCTAGACTTTGGTAATACGAATCCTGTCCTAAGGCACCATGTGAATTGGGTAATGGACTAAGTGTATTATAACCAGCATACTGACTCATATCGTACATTTTGATGTCAGCTTTTGACTCGGTTGGCAGTAGCCTCGTTATTGAGAATGGATGATTTGATGGTGTGTAACCAGATGGTTCCTGTTTCAGATGATGCATTGAATGGTAATCGCTTAGTAATGATGGATGACACCTATTCACCATTGCCGATAGTTCTTCTTGTTGTAATTGGGAATGATGAGAACCATGTTGTCCATGGGTTTGTTGTCCTAAGCATAGTTCGCTTGCATGAAGCATTGCCAGTGTTTCGGCATCTTTGGAATGTGCAACACTTAACATACTAGCCATATGAGATTCGGTACTTTTATGGGAGTCTCTATGATTATGATGATCATCATGGTGTGATGAATCTTTTTTACCCGGACTAGATGCCTCTATACTATGTGATGGACTTTTGTGAACAGATCGAATGTGTTCCTTCTTTTCGTCTTTAAACCGTTTCTGTCGTCTCAGATAGCAACCGTTTTCAAACATATTGCCCGACTCTGGATGAAGTGTCCAGAATGATCCTTTGCCCGGTTTATCGGGCGTTCGGGGTACTTTAACAAAACAATCATTAAAGCTTAGTGAGTGTCGTATAGAATTTTGCCATCTTTGCTGGTTTTGTCGGTAGAATGGGAATAAATCCATGATGAACTGATAGATTTCCGACAATGTTAACATTTTATGAGGATTATTTTGTATTGCCATTGTTATCAGTGATATATAGGAATATGGGGGTTTTGCATGAGTATAACTTCTTCGATAGGATGATGGTTTTTCAACGCGGGATCTTTGTAAAACAGATGAATTCGGTGATCCACCATCTAAATCTCTGCCAGAGTTCATAGTTCCAACAGATGTATATCCTCCCATACTTGCCATTGGTCCAATTCCCATATTGCAAGCGCCCATATTGCCTAACGGCGATCCCATCGATCCATATGCCATCGATCCACTTGTCATACAATTTCCGTTCATTGGATTCATACTAGCACTAACGGCTCCCATGCCATTACTACCCAAAACGCTACTTCCAAATCCAGCTGATTGAGGTGATACTGAAGACATACCACCAACTGACATTCCCATTGCATTCATACTATAGGTGGCAGCCATTGGACTCATATTTCCACCGGGCATACTTGCTGCTATCGATGTGTCGGGATACAATTTTTGCATTGTAATTCGTTGACGTTGATCCCGAATGAAAATAAAAAAATAAAAAAATTAAAACAAAAACCTTCGACAAACACTTAAATCACTGAAACTCATTTAAAGAAGATCATCATCTTCCGGTTTGTTTATTTGTTTGTTTGCTTGTTTGTTTGACACGTTGTTTGTTTATAATCACATTTATATGGTTTGCACAAATAATTGTGTCACTCTCTTCAGAAATCAATTCACTCCATGAAACTTAGTTCAATAATAAACACAAACAAACCACACTCAGCATCGGAGTTTGGACAAAAGTTTATTATATAGTTTGGGCAACAGGTTCCGTGTTCCGTTTATATTCCGTGTTCCGTCACACGAACTCAAGAGTATCGATAAAATAAATGTTGACTTGATGCAACCAAACACTAACAACCAACAAAGTCACTCTTGGTTGATTGAAAAAACAAATATGCGTCGTTGTCCGTCGTCACAAGATCTTTATGGTAAATGCCCTAAAAACCGTTTTTACGATCGACCGTCGCGCGAAGGCTATTATTCGGCGTCCGTATTCAAAGATGCGACTGTTTGCAGAGGGGAATACCTACTTACTATTTGGCTTACTAACAATATTCGAACTGAAGTGTCTGTTCTCTGTATGCCTTCGAACAGTTTTTTGTGTAAATCGCATATCACATGTTTCATTCTCGTATACACATAATCACTATCCCCACCCAATATATTCGACTGTATGCTTTGTAAATGTATGTGCCATGCCTGCCAAGCAAACTGGCTGTCTATCGTAACGTACTCTGTTGCGTTGCGTATTTAAACCAATCGAAATGGATTCGGCGTCGACATGTTTTACTGTTGCCGCGGCAACATAACAGGCGTGGCCGAAGGCTAGTACTGCCTTCTGATGTTAATGCCTGCACCACTACCATGATATATGTCATCCGTTATCCGCGACCGAATGAATTTTGACATTGTTGCATTGATTGAAAGCGATGAAACGATATCCGCATTTCGTTGTGCTATATACCCGGCAACACCAAATTGACACTTTTGCTTGAACCTAGGTGACATCTCCAGAGATTGTGTGGTTTATACTGATTTTTTTTTTTTTCTTTTTACCAAAATTCAATTGTACTAGTGCCAAAATAAACTTGAAGACGGAAAAAATCGACATAGTCTTTTAACTTATCAAAAATGTGCTTTATCAGTGGTACCGTGCTTTATGGATACCCCATATGAGGCCAAAAATGGATTATTACAGTGATTTTTGAAGTGATAAATTGTTGTGTGAAAATAAATGTAATATATATGGAACGTGCAATCAATATTACTTACCTACCTTGAAATTTTTCAATTTTAAAAATTACGCAATGTCATAAATTTGTTATTGATTTTTTTTTCTTTCTTTGTTGCATTTAATATTTTGATTTGTTTGTCGTATTAGAATATTCTTCATTTTAATTTTAGTTCAGACTATTGCATAAAAAAAAGCACTTTGGGAACCAAACTGTTGCAATCGAAAAATAACAAATTTTTCAGGAGAGCCCAAAAGTTATATAGAAAAAGTTACTTTTTTTCGAACTTTTGACAGTCTGGTACCCAAGGTACGATGCATCTGGCATATGGTACAAAAAAAATACGTTTCCGGTACAAATTCATAGATGTAGTTATTAGAAAATGGTATTCTAAAAAATAAATAATCTTAAATGCCATTCTTATAATTTTTCCTACAGCAAATTCGATTATTAAATTATATTTACTCATAATTTTGTTGATCGAGTGAGAAATTGAAGAGTAAAGATTTCTTATAAGCTACGATTGACAGTTTTTTTTAAAAATTTTAAAATACTTTTAAGGAATTTGTGTGCTTGTCTTTAATTGTTGCCTTTTTCCACTAAATTATTAATTAAATGTCCCTTTTGCTATTTTTTTTTGTAATATAATAATATATATAATTGACCTTGCAAATTCCAAACATTTTATATTTATGGTCCCTTTTGCAAATCCTCAATTTCAAATTATCCTGATTTATGATTTTAATAACTTAATTGTTATTATTTTATTTATTTAAAAAAATAATTATACACATTTTCTATAGGAACATCTGTGGATGTTTATGCGCATACTTAAATTGCGCAGTTTATCTTATAGAAAAAAAAAAACCTTTATATACTTAGATTAGTCCATAGCTAGGCTAAACAATCGAAAATAAAGAAAATTTCAATATAAAGACTCCAAAAATTTGATAATATCTAAATTCATTGATAAAAAGATAGTTTTTGAATGATTTCTGACTTCAGTCAAATTCAGCTTCAGTCAAATCTATTGAATATTTTTTTTTTACTTTCTATAATTTCCTAAAGCCTTAGGGAATGTTAGTAGAAGATATCCCAAAATTTGAAAAAAAAAAATTTTTAAATTTCTTTAGGTCAATTTTTTATAATTTTCTAAAGCCTTTGAATTGTTAGCAGAAGATATCCCAAAATTTTTCAAGTTATTTAAAAATCTTATTAAAAATTTACAAAAATTTACAAAATAATTTTAAAAAAAATCTTCAGCCTACAACAATCTACAACAAAATTTTTTTTCTATAATTTTCTAAAGTCTTTGGAGCAGACGATATCCCAAAATTTACAAGATATTGATAAAAAAAATTCATCACTCAAATCTAATTTTCTAAAGCCTTTGGATTGTTAGCAGAATATATCCCAAAACTTACAAAATAATTCAAAAAAAAATCTTTACTCAAATCTATTGAAAAAGTTACTAAAACTTTTGATTTAGAAGAAAATATCCCAAAATTTACAAAATACTTAAAAAAAAAATTTCTCAAATCTTATTAAAAATTTTCTAAGGCCTTTTGTTATATGTATTAGCACTATTAGCAGAAGATATCTCAAAATTTACAAAATAAAAACAAAAATCTTCAATCAAATCTAATTTTTTAAAGCCTTTGGATTGTTAGCAGACGACATCTAAAAATTTTTTAAAATAATTAAAAAGAAAAAATCTTCAGTCAAATCTATTCAAAAAATTTCTAATGTCTTGGAAAATATATGCAGAAAATATCCCAAAATTTACAAAATAATTAAAAAAAAATTTTCACTCAAAATCTAATTTTCTAAAACCTTTGAATCTTTAGTCACATCTATTAAAAAAATTTCTAACGCCTTTGTAATGTTAGCAGAAAATATCCGAAAAATTACGAAATAATAATTAAAAAAAAAAATCTTCAGTCAAATCTATTCAACAAATTTCTAATGCCTTCGGAATGTTAGCAAAAAATATCCAGAAAATTTACAAAATAATTCCAAAAAATTGTCTTATCATTTGAGTTTTATCTATTTATGTCTCATTAAGATTTATCTTAAGTTTTATGTAAACAAACTTCAAAGTTCGCATATCTATCGCTTTACTATTTATGTACATCATCAAATACATTTCACTTACAATTCAATAACAATCGATTGTACATGTACTGTACAGTGTACATAACATATATGCAAAGTGCGATAACAAAATGTGTCCATAACTTCATGCTTATATGCCTAATGTAAGCAAAAGGGCTAATTACGATCGAGTGATTCATCCAACTACATCCATACATATATGCATACATAAATATGTATAGAAGACACTTAAAAATATTTGCATAAATAATATAAATAGCCTGGGTATGGTGTCTAATAAATCTTTTTGACAATCTGCG
>JANSTT010018231.1:0-14383 GCA_026745375.1 Platyura marginata
ACTTATATACTACATATTATATTCAATGAAAAGATCAAATATGTAAAGCTGAAGTTGAGAGCGTACATAGAAAAAATTTAGAAATTATATGACTGAGTCCTTTAAGCTGTGGGTTTAAGTATGTTTAATGTTTAATTTAATGCTTATTTTTCGTTTCGAGTATAGAAGAGGGTAATTGAATGAGAAATATATCTAACGAACAACCGTTTATAAATAATAAAAGATTCCAATAACACACCACCATACACATATGTACTTGTACATATGTAATGTACCTTATGTACTAATGAATATATTAAATAATAAAAATAATGCTAAAGGGAACGATAATATTTTCATTAACGATATATGAGTGGAGTGGTACATTCATGAACGCGAAAAACTCAAAATGGCGTTGAATATTATATATGACGTTTGAGTAATGATACGTAAAAGTATCATCTTTTTTTTTCAATGCTGATACATTTTTTTTATCTTTTTTTTCCATTTTCCTACATTTTTAAATTTATTTTAAAACATCGAAACGAGTGAACGAAAGACAATTGACAATTCACCAAATAATTCATTCGATCGCTATCAATATTCATCCAACGTATTCGATCAACTTGCATTTAAAGCAACGTTGTGCCAGAAAAATTGAACGAATGGCAGAATAAGAAGAGAAGCACTAATGAGCGCTGGATTGAAGTCTTTCAGTCAAATATGTCGAATACGTTCTACGTTTTCTGGGCTCTTCAGCATCTGTCAAATTTGGAAGCACCAATATACAGATGGCAACCGTAAAATCCATTTTGACCGTAAAAGTTAATTCGGATTATAATTGCTTGGAATTTCACGAGTTGATAAAAACACAACCATCGCTTCTCTTCGCAAGATAGCAAGCCAAGAAAAATATAAATACTTTAAAAAGTCGCAAAATGTTAGTCCTGGAGCAATGTCTGTTGACGGTGCTGCAAATAGTTAGTAACGATAAATTTCCAATTTTCTCTTCCGCTTTTAATAAAACGTCCTTTTTTGTACTTTTTTCAATTTTCAAAAATATACTTTTTTTTTAACGTTAAATATCCTTTTTTTTCCTGCCAAGATATGGTATCATTATGTATACATATGAGTACCGAAAGTTTGAGCAGACCGCAATTGTCTGCGGGAAAATTCGTGCGGGAGAGTATGACACACAGGATCAAGCTAACGTTGAAAAAGAATGTTTGATAATGTACTCAAATGAAAGAAATTGGATACTGTAATAAAATACCAATTATTTTACCAACCCACCTAGGATTACCCTACCAAAATTGGTCCATGAATTCCACTTCGATTCTTTCATTATCCAGATATCGATCATACACGCAATTATTCGATAGTCACTGTCACTGTCAGTTCAACGTCCAGTATTTTAACTATAGATTTTGATATAGATTTAGTTTTAATGCTTTGGTTGGATGTCGAGCCTACATTAACTAAACCTCATATATTCAGGTGCATATTGCTAGGCGGATTGGTTCTTTTGGGTATAATTCTTACAATGCACGGGCATTACAGTTCCAACTTGATAATTTTTTGATCGATCATCGTCGACTTCAAATGACATGAACTGACAGTATTAAGTTCAGATTTTTTAGAAAATTAATAGCTCCTCATTCCTATTCCTGTCATATGTGAGACTATAGATACGCTGTTAGTATGGCGAGCGATTGTTGGCAGGTATTTTTAGTTGTTGGGAGTTGGAGCCGGATGGCGTTCTTCACTTTGATCGTACTGTAATCATTTAAATGTGTCCTTCAAGCGACGATGATTTTTATTCTACATACATATATGCGAAGGGTTGTTCCGCCAGACTTCCGTCACGGTTAATGAATCGTCAAGAGCTTTTTAAACCTTTGTTACGAGTTAAGAAGAATATGTTAGACCAGGATTTTTTTTTCCCAACAAAACTGATTATCTTCTTCAACTGCTGATGATCTAGCAAGGCTGCATCTGCGGTTTCTTTCCCGGAGATCTCCTAATGTCCTGGAACTCTAAGTAGATTGACAAGTGGAAGACGTCAAAATATTATTGGTATATAAAGGTATGGTATCAATCCAAAGCCTTCTTGATATTGTATTTGTGTATGTGTAATTAGATAATTTACTTCAATATTAGTTCTTAACAAAAATTCCCACATCTCCACTTACTTTTAATTAGAATATTCGCTCGTATACATGGAATTAGTTCTGACGTGACAGTGTCATAAACGGTCTATTAAAGTTTATATTTACTACATGTTCACGTAAAAGTTTTCTTCTTAATTGCATCTTAAAGGCAATATAATTTCACTAAATTTATCTACTTTAATCTTAGAAACTTTAAGTAATTACTTTATAAATATGTATATTTGCGGTTTAGTGGAAGATTAATAAGTTAACCCTTTGCATAGAGAGATCATCAATGTTTATTTACTATAATTGACTGGTTATATGTACATAAAATACCTAAAGGTATAATTCTCCAAAAACCTTTTGGTTTGGTTCAATATTAACTTATACAATATGATATAATAATGAAATTGTTTCAAACATTTTAAGTCACTTTATGTTATAATATATAAACATATTGTCGTATAAGTATATATGTATGTAGGTTATGTACATATATGTACGATGATAGTACCTACTCTTAAAATTCGGCATCGTCATTATCATGGAAAAATGGTGTCGAAATGAAGAAGAATTATGGCCTATAACAAAGTGTTGGAATTTAATTTTAACTTATAAGTACACGGTTTTATGTTAATTGCTGATTTTGGTAAGCTTTTAGCAAAAGGGATTTGAAAATTTTATTATATGTAAGTACATACCTACGTATATATATATATATATATATATATATATATACGACACTGAATGGGACACTGAAAAAGTGTTCAATTTTCATATAGGTTTTTGTATGTTGATAATATAATTGCAATATATACTATACATACATACGAGTATAATAAGAATAATTCAAGAAAATTCAGCATAAAGAAGTTATAAGAAAGTATATATGAACAATTGTACATACATATACTTTAGTATGTACTTACGAATTTTCTATGTGTAATACAAAATATGAAAATTTCCCATTTTTATATGGAGAAATTGAAAGATACCATTGCGGCAAAAAGAAAATTTACATAGCTATTATATATTATCATAACGTAAGTATATATAGCTAATAAAGTTAATTGAGAAGTGTTTTATTGTGTATATAATTAAAAGTCAACAAGTGCAAAAGTATCGAAAAAGTCAAACTTTTATTTAAAAAAATTCTCTTTTTAATTTTGTTTCAGAATGTCTTCATTCCTTCATATACATTTTAATTATAAAAGATAATTTTCTGCAAAAAAAAAAAAAATGTTCTCAATGAATCTTCATAAAGATTTTTCCCAAACCATAACCGATAACTTTTCATTTTCATTTTTCTCGTAGGAAAACAGACAAATTTTGAATCGCAATTTTATACACAATTTACACCCACATTATGTTGGTACTTAGTAAATAGGACCAGAACGGTTTGGTAAGGTTCAGATCAGTGGCGTAGCGTGAGTTTAATTTTTGGCTAACAATGCAAAGTATATCTTCTTCTTCTACTTTAAGCACTACATTCCGGTGTGAGATTCGGCCTTCTCTGCGACTTTCCTCTATTTCCTTCTGTTTGCGGACTGCTATGCTCTTTTCTGTTAAGACACTTTTTGCAAGGTCTTTCGTTAGCCCATCTAACCACTTTGCACAAGGACTGTCTGTCGTTCTTGTATATTCAGGTAGGCTATTAAAAAGTTCGCTTTTTCTCGTCCATTCTGATAAGATGTCCGGTTCACCTTATCCGTTGTGCCTTAACACATATATCTAACTATATCCTTATTTCCTATGAGCTCATTTAATTCTTCGTTTAAATACTCGTATAAATACTCCGTTTTCTCTAGCCTCCAATGGAATAAGAGTGTGGGGGTAAAATATGTATCAAGTGTTTTCTAGTACGGAATTTGAACCTTGGGCCGAGTGGATCAGATTCCACTTAAAAATGTAGATTAGGGCATCATTTTAAGGAATAACTGCTAGTTGTCGATTCAACGAAGGAAATTGATAGAATTTGGCAATTAGAGAAGAAGAATTAAGCTTATAGAATACCCTGTTTTGAGTTCCATATTTTGATTATTTTCTCGATATTTTGTTAAAAACTAAAAAAAATATCAAAAAAAATTGCCAATAAAATTTTACGTAAAATAAGAATGTCTTTGTAAAAATATTTCCACAATTGAGAGAATTATACGAATTAAAGTAAGAATTTCAAAGATACTTTCTATAACGCTACGTTAATGGAACTGATTTATCCTCAACTAAGCTAAACGGCTATAAATCCAGAATAATTTGGAACACGCTCCATAGTTTATCCAAAAAAAAAAAGTTGTGTATTTTTGAACAGAAAAATGGATTTAGTTTAGTAATTTTTTTATTTTTTTATTTTGTAAATCCCGTACTAAAAATCCATCTTATAATTTCATAAATCCCAAACGATGTTCATGGAGTGGGTCGCTGGCATTCTTTATTAAATGATATTAAACAGCTCGTAACAAATTGTCGGCGTTTAGGAGAGAATCCTTCGGCCATTACACGAGGGTATTTGAATTAAATCAGGCGAACCCTAAGCATGGAACGATGTACCAATCATAAACCGATTATATAATTGTGTGTTTAAGGATGGTTAGAGTATACAGCCTAACCAATTTGGTAGTTAAGTAATTATACAAATTTAACTCAAATAAATATAAAATAATTCAATGAAGCCATTTTTAAATAATACAAAAAGTTTTTAATAACATTCTTCGTTCGAAATGATGACAGCCATCTTTTATATGTGGAGGATATAATTCGGAACCAATCATTTTTTTTATAATTACTAGTATACAACTTACCTGTTTGACCATACGCAAATATACAGGCATTATATCCTTGAAATGCATTATCCAAAATATCACGTCCCACTGAGTCAAAAACTTTTTCCTGAGAAGCATAGTGTAATATATTTGAATCAACTGAATAGAAGCAATGATCAAATGCAAATGTCTTTGGCTGTTTTCTGAAAATACAAAATAAAGAAGAGAAATTTTAAATCAGTGATACATTACATGTGTACTCTGCGTTGTAAACTTTATTTTATAAAATACATAAAAGATGGGAGAAAGGGAGAATATTTATTTTGATGAATGTTGGAAATACCGAAAAGCATTACTCCCGAATGAATTTGTGAAATATAAACTTTATGGTATTTAAGGGAATTTTAATGAATTTGAAGTTGGAGTTATGTTTTTAAAATAAGCATCTGATGACAAAAGTTTAGACTGTCTATGCTATCCTATATCTGTTATCAGTTATAAAGGTACCCCACTTATATATTCATAACTTAATGCGCATACAAATAAGATATACGGGCACAGGGTGTTTTTTTTTTCTTTTTTGGTGATAGGACAACAGAGGTGATGAATATAATTTTTGCTCTTTTTCTGAGATATGGCCGTTTTACGTTTTGTTGCACAAAATTGATTTAATATATCGCAACCCTAATTCGAATATCAGGATTTTTGGTCATTTTTTGGTTTTGATGTATTTTAATGTTAAATAAGGGTGATACATCGATTTATGAAATTAAAAAAAATGTCTTTTCTAAATGAGGCGCTCAGTGCTAAATCGGCCTAACACCAAATTTCTGACAGAGATAATTCTGATTGAAACAAAAACGAAATTTTAACAGAAATGTTATTGATTAATTCAATTTATACAAAAACGAACTACTACTTACTAAAAAACGAAAAAAAATATGCTTGAATAAAAAAAAAGTGGTTTAGGGCGTTCTTGCATCCCCGAAAAATTAAAATAATTCAAATAATGTGAGTTTTTCATGTTCATGTATTATCAAAACAGTACTTTGTAATACCCTGTATCGCCATTTCACACCGAAAACACATACAAAACAATTTTAATCAATTTTTAAGTTTTTTCGCATTTCCCAAAAACTATAGTTTTGCTGATACGTGGTCTTCGAATTAGGGTAGCGATATAGAAAAAATACGAACAAATGATGTTCAGACATTCAGTAATAGAACCTCCAATCAAAAAACGAGTATATTTTCGACTTAGAAATTAGATTTTCTATCACGTCCTTGAAGTCAGTTAGTATAAGAGAAGGCGGGCGCCCTAGAGCGCCAGAAATTGCTTAGGCTTCTATAGATGAGTCCATTAGACATCCCTCTTTATACATTTAACTCAATTGATATGACAAGCTCTTTTTTATAAAACAAAGCAGCACTTGAGGTGTTCTTTTTACGCAAACCTTACAAATGCTCGCGATTTCAACGTTATTTTTAAGCATTGCCATTTTTAGAGGTAATGCCTGTTTTTAAGTGCAATCCAACCACTCGGCCTCAAATTCAAATCAACATACCAGAGAAAAACACTTCATGTTACATCACCAGTCGGTCTTGAACCCGCGACCTCCCGCTCCAACAGCAACCACTCATTGCTCTGAGGCATTTGGTTGGTATCACCTCCTTGAAGGTTATCCTGCCAATTATTCTATGATTAAAAAAAAAAAACACCCTCTGTATATCTAGTTCTAGAGAGGTAAGATACGTAGTAAAAGTTGCAAAAGTAACAGAATTTGTTACCAATAAATTACCAAACAATCAAGCATAATGGTGGTCTGATGTAATAAATCTGAGTCGATGGGTCTACTTACCCCAACAAATAGTTCTCAATAGTTAAGATGAAAATACATACATACTTTGTTGAACTACGATCATATCTTATATCATATAATCTAATCTTTCCATAAGACTAGAAGTCATATCATATACACTTTTCTACATAAATACACATATATACATAGGTTGGTATTATAGTTAAGGCATATAAGTTTACGTTAAAGCATACGGAGAGTTTACGGGCACAGGGCCCATTAGATATACAATCATATATTACATAATGTAGGTTTATGTTATGTAGACTTGTATTATAGGATGACATCAAAGATATGTACATATTTATGAGCAAACTACTATGAAATTGATCAAACAGGTAAGAAATATGACATACCTACATCAAATCATAGAATTCAATATTATGCGGGTATTATATCATAGAAGATAGAACGAAGAAAATACATTATACATACATGTGTGTATATATGTATGACTATTGAACATATAAATTTACTCGTTTGTCATATTTTCAGAGTGGTGACATTTATACATGATGTTTATATCAATATAGCAGTTATTTTTCTCAGTGGTACTAGACCAAATTTTCTATTACAATATGCGGACAGTGATGGTTCCACGTTTTTGTCCGTAATAGAGAGGTGTCCGTTGTAGGGAGGTCTTTAAAGAAAGAACGGAATAGAATACTTTTCTCATTTTATTTATCAAAAAAATTCATTTTATAGTTTTATAGGTAGCTAAAGTTAACAAAAAAAATCTGCAAACATTTAATCGTTTTTATCACTAAATTCATTTTAAGACATTTATTTTGTTGTCCTAATTTATCCTAACCTAACTTATTCACTGCCGGTACCCAAATCAACTACTCAATAACAGTTATGTTTTCAATATAAAAACCATTTCAATGTAAGAATGTAATAAACCAGATTAAATTGTTATTTATTTATTGTTCTCAGCAAATACAGTGTAAACATAGAGAAAAAATTCGAATTGTCCGTCATTTATAAAAGGAGGGTGCCTAAAGGCAACAACACTTAGTCCGTCTAATGTCCCATTGTGTCTCTCTGTGGAAAAAACGGCGGGTTTTGATTTAGGGGGTGAGAGGAGAGGTTGTCAGACAAACATTCATAAATTCAACTAGTCTGTTGTTCTTACGAACTCCAGTATGCTGTGGAGGTTCAGCTCCCTTAGGTCCTCTAGATATTCAAAACTGAAGGCCCCCAGGTATCTCGCTCTATAGATTGCTGGGCAGGAGCATAGAAGATGGGAGATATCCTCCTCCTCCTCTCCACACGCCCTACACATCTCAGTAACACTATAGCCCAATATCCAGGCATGTTTTCTGAGATTTGCATGCCCGGTGATAATGGCTGTAAGTGTTTTGTAAGTGTCTGTAAGTGAATTGTCCATTAGAGAGAGACTAATTTTCTATAAAAAGTGTCCGCTGTTCCCATTAGAGAGCTTGTTAAAAGATATTTTGTTTTAGGGCCAACCAAATGGAAAAAAGTGACCGTAATAGAGAGGTGTCTGCTATGAGAGGTTTTACTGTATCTACTTTTATAGATATAATATGATATAATATTCATTTGTACCAGCATTATATCAAACACGTATCAAATATTTTATATAATTTTGCACCAATGCTGACAAAAACAAAATTAAATAAATTTGATTCTTTGCACAAAAAATTTAATACAAAAATGGGACATTTGTTAAAAAATATGTAATCTTGCTAAAATACCTCAAACATTCACGTTTACATTGGCACAACCTTTTTCTATTGGAAACCATTAACATAAAACGACCCTTAAGCCACGAGTCATACCATAAAATTGTGTGTGTGTGTGTGTATTTGTCTTGTAATAAGATATTTTGTGGGGATAAATGTTGTTTTCTACAATAAATTACAGTCACAACCCTCCCATATATATATTTTAAATACACGGTCAGTGTCACACTTGCTTGTCCATTCAATATTTTTCTGGGCATTAAATCAAAAATGTCCGTGACCTACATAAATAATTTTATAGAAAATGTTCCTTTGAATTTCTATAGTACACACTTTATTTGTAACTCTAGCTCCTTTGCCTCAAGCCTTTTTTAGCTTTTACTCCTTTCGTATGCAAATTTTTTTATTTTTTTTTGTGTGTGTGTGTGTATGTACGTTGAAATTTATAGGTATCCCGTTCACATGAATTCGTATTAAGTAACATATTGCGACTAATGTTTTTAGTGTGTTGAAATGTATAATCCATGGGTCAAACATGTCCGCATTAATAAAATGAAACACAATAGCTCACCTTTAACTTTAGTATCGTATTTTGAGGTATATCATGTGCTACATGTCATAGTGCAAACAGACTACAATCTAATAGCCAGTAATTAGTAATCTATTTTGTTGAAAATATACACAGTGACAGAGCGTAAAGCTTAAGTAAATATTTCAATGATTTTATGATGATGAAGCACTGCCAAATGAGAGAAAGACTGAAGCAGTAGCACTACTGAAAGAGGAAATTTTACGTCTAATTATTATTAAAATGTAATAAAAAGTCTCCCTTAGTGTCGGCGATTATTCGTCTTAACCGTTCAGAGCAAATGAATTTGTTTAAATTGTAAGTGACTGATTATTAAATAGAGAATAATAATTTGTTGTGCAGGTTATCCTTCCTATAACACGGTAAATAGGTTTCAACGTAAATACGTGTTGTACGAAATCGTGTTGTAGGAGACTAAAAGACAAGAGCAAGTACATACATTTTCAAAATTTTCTTATCGTGTTAGAGTGTAACCGTACTATAGTTTACCGTGTTATATGAGAATTTCTATTTTATTTTATTTTATTTCTATATTCTATTTTCGGAACCTTAAACCTGGTTATAGAGTAAACCTATGGAAGGGTTGAATTGAAAGCAACTGGATTTATTTTGTTTATACGTAAAATATGCATGCAAAGAATTGTGTTCTATGCCCTTTCGGTAACTTGACAGTGAATGATTGGTTACTGATTACCAGTTTGTAGTCGTTTTGCACCATTAACTAACAAGCCAATCTACATGTAATAAGTAGGTAAGTAGTACATATATACAATTATATATAAGTATATATATATAAATAAGTTTTCTTAGGACAATATATACATATGTATGTATGTACTTAATAAATGTTAAAAACTGTATACAAATTGTATGTTGGATTGAATAATTTGTCCATGATACTTAGAAAAACTGATAAAACTTTATCAATTTATTATTTATAAAAATAAAAATAAGCATTTCCGATTAAAATAGGCGATAATAACATTAATACACTAAAGCTATTTTTAAATGTAAGGTTTAATGATACAATAATTTACTGGTGATCTATGCTCAATAATTATTGAATCAATATATTTTGAAATTATAAAAAACGTTTTCGACTTTTCGCTTAAATCGCGAACATCTAATTTTCTTATCCTTTGTTATGCTCCTATAGTAAATTTTATGCGCTTAACTTTCTACTTCAACAGAAATAACTTAAGAATAAATACAGAGCTATCAACTGGTCACTGTAGATTAAGATACCACCACAACAAAGTAGAATAAGAACCGGAAAACTCCTGCCATTTCTGCCACGAAGATGACGAAACTGCAGAACACATTCTGTGCAGAAGACTACAATATCTAGGAGTTTATACACTAATCCCAAATGGAGATATGGCAGAACAAACCCCCCCCCCCCCACGGCACATACTGAACTTCATTAACAGTACAGCGCTGGAAGATCATATATAAATGTGAATACAATGAATCCAACGGGTGCCAGTGAAGAGTGGTTTGAATACTTATTAATCATTAAATCTAAAAATCAATTATTGTATTAAAGTACCAATGAAGTCACTTAAAAAATATCCTTTAAAAAAAAAAACTTATGAATTATGTATTTGATACAAGGTGATCTACCGAATTCATAGAATCCAATTGAATTTCCAAACAATTTGTTGGAAAAATATCAAAAGAACAGAGTTACCAAACAGTAATATTAAAATATACGAAATTCGGTAAATTTATGACGAAATGTTATAACAATACGACAAATAAATTATACGTAATTTTCTTTAATCGTCTTTTGTATTGTAATGATTTTCCTGGAAATTAATGAACAATATTTTCCAGAAAATAATTTTGTATAAATTTTTGAAAAATCAGTGAAACTTTTCGGTATAATTTGAGTTGATACTAAACCATTTTATAAAGAATATTAAGTTAACTTCCAAATTGAATTTTCATCCTTAACTTTTACGGATCGTATGTACAATGTGACATTGATAATGAAAAAGGGTGATTAAATTTAATATTTGAGCGTAAACGTATTATATATCCTTAAACGTATGTATATGTATGTTTGTCTGTTGTTAGCATGTATGGATGTGTAATAACAAAATCAAAGAACATATCCTTGGGGGATTAGAAACATTCAATTCTTTGACTTTAAATCCCTGATGGTCCATTTCAACAGAACATCCTATGGTTGGATAATTTGATTGTTTTCATTTTCACAGCAGCCTACCCTAATATAGAATGATTCAATTTCGTTTGGGGGAGGTAGGGCATATTGTTATGTAGTAGGTACCTAAGATATGCTGACATACATAAATGTAGTAAAAACTGTTTTCTTTGTACAATTTCAGGTATACATACATATAGGCTCTTAGTTCTTGAAGAAAAATACATTAATATTCTATACATACATATATTTATATATACCGGGCAACAATAATATAAGAATGTTAGAAAATGTCTCGCTAGTAGTGGAAAAACTTCTTAGTGAAATACATATTGAAATATAGACGCTTAACGATACAAATGTAATACTTGTAAATAATTGGCTCTAATCTTACCATACGGATAAAAGAACCTAATGTATTGGTTATTATGCAATAGGAAGAATAAATACTGTATTTATATATGTATGTATGTCAATGTTTTACAAAATATTTATTGCACAAAACGAATGGAAGGAGACATACTATTTTGATTCGAAAATGCCATACTTTTTTGGTATCATTGCACTCCAGACGGATAAAAATAGCCAAATAAAATCGTTTCCATTTATTAACCAATGGAAAATGTGGAAAATGTTGATTCTTTCCGATTTTGTACATAAAACTCACTATACAAGAGATTTTTTTGATATGTAGGTACGGGAGGAGGAAAAAAAACTTGAATCTATTGAAAGTTATCTGGCAACAATAATTTTTGGCAACATAACTCCTTTATCTACATACATATTTTTTGTGTACCAAAGTGCTACGTAAAACTTTTCTTCGAATAAACAACACGACCTTATGTCGTTTACGGATAAAACGGCAATATTTCAAATATTCATTTCAGAGTTCATATTACAATAATATTGATCGATGAAATTTGAAATTCTCTTCTTCGACTTAATATTGATTTTCTGGTCATATTATGGTTTTCATAAATTTTGATTTAGGTTTTGACATTTAATTCAGTTGAACACTGCAACAGTCCGATTTCATAATTCCAAGGTTATCAAATGCCCTTTTTTTAACGTAACGTCATTTGCATGTATGCGCTACACTTCAGTCTTTAAAAAAAACATACTACAGTGGCACGAAGAGAACATGTTTTTCGAATAACTATGGATGGTGATATGCTTTTTTTGCTATGTAAATATGTAACGTTGATATTTGCGAACACTAATCGCGACAAAGAAAATTAAGTATGTACGTAGGGGAGACCAGGGATGGTTGTCATAATTTTTTTTTGGTTGACTATAATTAATATATACCTAAATCCAGCTTGATCTTAAATTCATCGTAATATATTTAATATTATTTAGGTTTAGGTGTATACAGGAAAATTCAAATTACATCCTAAATAGGATATTTTTAAGCATTTTTAAGAAAAACGTCTTTGACATATTTCCACGAGACCAGGGTAACCCTACGGAGGCAAATGTCACAAGAAAACTATGTAAAATATTTTACACTAAATGTTAAAAAACTTTGTGTTTTTAAAAGAAATTTATTTGACATGAACATTTTACGTAAGTATAACATCGATATAGAGTAAAAAGAGTAGTAACAAGCGTTTTGCCAGTAACGAGCCAATGTCATCTTTTTTTTAATAAATAAATAAGAATTAATAAGAGAGAAAATAAGCATCGATGTCAAGAATATCATAAAAACAGGTAAGTTTAGTGATTACAACTGAAAATATGGTAAGTGCTTCTAAAGAGGGGTCGTTACTAATCATTTTATTCTATAAGTAAGACTAATTCAGTCACTTTCACAGTAACAGGTCCCTGACCCTGACAGGTCCTCAAAAAGAAAAGATGATTTTAGATATATTTTATTACTAATGAAACAAGTAATCTTTTGAATTAACCCATAATAAATTATCTACTCAAATAAACTTTTCATAAAAATTACTTACTGGTATTAAAATCACTTTTTATTGCGTCTGCGCGAGACTTATCCAGAATAAAATGTAGTACTACACAATACGCACATATGAGGAAAAAAATGAAAAAGACATATTACCCAGTGTGACAACCATCCCCGGTCTGCCCTACATATGTAACAGTCGCCCCTATAGTATATAACATTGTATGATGGAAATGTAGTAATTGTCTTGGGTTGCTCTTTTATACAAAAATTGTACAATAAAAGTATATTCAGCTATATTAATGCAAGGAAATTTTTTATTATTTTTTTTTAAAGCATCTCAAATTTTCTATAGAATTTTCAAAGTAAAATTTATACAAGAGCATAATATACATAATTACTCAAGCTAATCCTCATTATGGCTCTTGACCATAATTTTCACACCCACAGCCACAGCTTAAAAAAAAAGCTCTACCATTATAAAAAGAAAAGTTGATGTCAGCACTTCTTTTATGCTTAAGTTTTTTTTTCCTGCTCTGCTCTGCTCTGAACATTTTTTTGTAATGTTAACCAAACAATAAGTCGTCCATCAAAATTATATATAGCATCTCAATATATAGAAATATATTATAACTTGATAGATCAAAAATCCCATGAGATCAAAGAATATTTTTTTTTTTTTATTATTTTTTTGTATGAAGAGATTGTAGAGTGTCTAGAGATTATGTATTAGTGTTTCCTTGAAATATCGGTTTAGGGTAAAGGATAACAGATAATGCAGAGTTGCTCTATAGAATATCTAATTTAGCTATGTAAGTATATATATATATGCTGTAGGCACATTTCGAAAGATATTTATTCAATAAAAACGTGTGAATTATGGTGCAATTAATGGGTAACTTAATTCATTGGTTTAAAAGGAGATAAAACGTGACGGAAAGAACGATTGTGGCAAAAACAGTTCGTTTTACAAATGTAATCAGCAAAAAAAAAATCAAATCAAGCCACCCCTAAAAAAAAGATCCAAATTGTTCAACATTTTACTTATCCTCATGGTTTATTTTGCATTTTCAAACTTTTTCCTTTTTCCCTTTTCTCTCTCTCTCTCTCTCTTGTTATATATGTAACAAGATAATTCAACAACAAAAAAGTTCGTTTTAGTTTTTTTTTATTAGTTTGGGTTATTTTTTTTTGTTACGCGCTAACTCAACTTGTATTCTTGAGTGAAACATATTGTTCCCAAAAACCAAACAATGCCATAT